>JAJOOE010018199.1:0-12968 GCA_036250405.1 Solanum raphanifolium | reverse complement strand
AAATAAAGCAAATAAATTAATGTCATAGTCTTGACTAAAGCAATGACTTCACCTAGTAGATGTAAGGATTATACACTCTTCAAATATCTCATTTTTTTCTATCCAATTGTATTCTGACTATATTCCTCTTTTCATTTTATTTTATATTATTCCATATTCATGAACTACTTTTATTTGTATCCTTGGGAGTGAATTGTGATGATACCTTTTCTATAATAAAAAAACAAGTTGTTTGGGGCATTGTACTTGTGAATATACTTTTTATCTTAAAAAAGTTTTACAGAATATTTAGAAGAAAAATACTTGGCCAACATTTTTTGACAATCAAAATAGTTCTTGAAAATCAACCACCATGATATCCAACCAATCACGTTTGATACCTTCGAGCTTTCGATATCAAAGATTTAGTTCGATTTAACTTTCACGAATGATTACTTAAATCGTATTTTATTACATTAAATTCAATAAATGTTTTTTGCAATAAAATAATTATTCAATTTTATATAAAGTCACTAATTTTTTTTATTACAAAAGAATAATTCAATTTATCTAAAACATCACAGAAAGAGACATTTATATAATATCATAATGACTTTCAAGAATCACAACAATACTGTACATACTCAATGTAATCACACTATTGAAAATTTGAAAAGATGATTTGTATGCTAACTGTACCCCATATCTCGTGAAAAGGTAAAAGTATTCCTATAAATCTTTTTGTTCAAGTAACACATTCAAAGTCAAAGCCATAACGACATTCAAGAATCAACACATAAAATTTGAAAGAACCAGCAACCGTGCCCTTTAGTTTGACTTTAGTTAACATTTATGTCTTACAACTTTGGATGTGCACAATGTCACGACCCAACCCACTGGGCTATGCGGGCACCCACTCTAACACCTAAGTAGGAGAACCCTCATATCCCAATAGTTAAACATGCGGAAAGTTAAGAGAAAACAGAGATAAATATAATAATATGATTTTTAAAACAATAACTTTAGGCACTCTTTTTTATTAAAACTTGTAAAGTAATTACCAACTCCCAAGGATCTAGTCTAAACAGGTACAAGAGCTACTAAGAGTACATCTGGACAAGATAAACAAAAGACACAGCTCCCACCATGTGAAAGGAAGATAGAAGTTGCTGGAGAATTTCTTCGTCTTCACCTAATAAAACATCACCAACCTGCATCCAGACTATGTCAAAAGACATAGCAAAAGTCCTATCAGTACAAAACACACGTACTGGTAGGAATTATCGGTGACCCGACGCCCACCACATAACATAAGAAACTACTAGTAAGGTCATGCAATAAAACCACTCGTTTCTCCACCTTTGCCCTCTCTTAAAATACTTCCAATTTACACCAGCACTCTGATTACTAACCACCTTCTCAATCAACTTACTTACCAGGTTCTTGATCATAGCCTAATCGTTCTAACACATTAGCAAATCCCCAATTACACCCACAAGCATTCCAACTAACCGCTCACTCCGTACCCTTATTTCCTCGTCACATTACTCAACAATGGTGTACATTACATCAAACTTCCTTACCACTAAACCCAATCTCTTTCCCCAAGGTGAAGTCCACCTAAGCATATTTCATCACATACACTACCTCTACTTCTTGCCATTAGGACACACAAACAACTCTTCCTTTGAACACTTTACCCTTCCACTATACCCAACAAGTTCGCTTAACACACAGAACAATCAAATATAAGCCGTCATAACCTATACCCACTAAGTGAAACATATATAAGTCAACACTACCATATAATCACATGCATATATCGAACATGTACAATATTATCAATATTTACGAACAACGAACATCTTCATATTTTTCAAGCTACACAATTATACAAATCATTGGTCCTCTCATGGAACCTAAATCCAAACAGTTAGCATACCGGAACGTGGTACCCGATCCAATGCTTATGCCAAAACATGGCAACCGATCCCATAGTTATGCCATAACGTGGCAACCGATCCATTCAACACACCACAATCACAAGTATATTCTCAAGATCATATATTTAGGTCATGATTTCATGGCATTCATATTTCATCCATCTAATTTACAACACGTGTGATCAATAATGCAACATTCATACACCTACATGTATCACAGTGAAGCAAGAACAAACATACATCACACATCATAGAATCACAACCATCACCTACAATGGATTATTCATCAATGCACATCATACAAACCCTAATTCGACCATACTCAGCTCTACTTCGTCGTCTAAGGCTTCTTTCTAGGGTTTAAATCATAAATCATTCGGTGCACGAAGGCCTACGCATAAATCCTACTATTGATTTACATATATTACGCAGTGAGCATAGATTTAAACTACTCAATTCATAAACCTAGCCTACCTGGGTGTCAAATAGCTAAAAGGAGTTTTGGTCTTTGATTCTTGTTTTCAGAATTTGTGACGATGATCTTGACTAGAAATTCGCAATCCATCGACATTTTCACCCTAGAAATCTCTATCTCCCTTCTTCCCAAGCTTAGAACAGCTTTTCTGAGGTTTCTAGGGTGTTTTACGACTTATTTAGGTATTTTAGGAAAATGGAGAAAATAAGATTTCTTGTAATTTACGTTCTGCCTCACCTATCCCGCCTTGGCGCCAACTTACCCCACCCTAGCGAAAACAGTCCCGCTCTGGTGGAACAATGACCCAGAATTTTTTTCCGAATTTTGGTTTTCCTAATAACGACGGTTTATGTCATTACAATAGATACCAATTTACCCCCCGTTCGTCTCCGAACGACTGATGCACGGATCATTACGCACCTTACCTTGCAGTAATTTTAACTAACCACTCGCTCCATTACGAGTTTATGGTAGGGGATGGTTTTTGTTCCTCAAGGCTGGTTTTACGATAGGTTTTATACCTTAAGAGACCGGTTAGGGATATGACGCAATGTTCGAGAAAATAAATTTTACGTCCCAAATTACACAATCTGACCCCGCCAGGGCGGCAACCCTCCCACTAAGGCGGGGCCGCTGTGGTGAGAGATCTCCCACCGTGGTGGGAGATTGAAAACAGAAAAGAGGGAAATATTTTCCTCATTCTCCCTTTTTCAAACTCAAAACTACTCCAAAAACTCTCTTGACTTGCTCATTTTGGACTACAATGTAAAGGTAATTTTTCGTATTCCTGACACTCCTTACTTCATTGATTACTTAACTACTCTTGCATGACATTAGACGATTGATTAGAAACGGTTTTTGGGGATCATTTTTGAAAATGGACATAGGTTGCTTGATTTGTTAGAACAACGTAGCATGGTTACTTCCCTTACGTCCCCAACGTTCCCACAACGTCCTGGGGGTAAGGATTTCATAAAAGTACGGTTAAATCGATACAATAACAGGTGGGGGAAGTTGAAGGGTCTCTTGGTGTAAAACTCGAATTTAGGCCTTATTTAGGAGTTAGTTTGCCAAAATAATTGGTTATTTATGTTCAAGGATAGTTTATATACTCTGATCTGCTGAAATTCTATCGAAAATAGAGGTTTTGGGGTGAAAAGGCACCATTGTCGCGCCTGGGATTCGTCCCAGATCAAGGCCGCTCTGGCGTCCTTCATCCCGCTATGGTGGCCTTCATAATCCCACCAAGGCGGGATTATGGCCGTTGTGGTGGGATACGCCAGGCAATGACCTTACCCTTAACACCAAAATTTCTCTTTTCTTAATTTTTAGCCTTACACCGATTATCCTATCACGTTCTAACTTGTATTCAACTTATTGCAGACTCTCTAAATGGCAGGTCAAAATGACCAACACTTACCTTTCGTTCGGTTTCCCAACGCCGCGAGCCGAGAAAGGCACCATGATCACCGAAACACAAGGTTCTGTTATCTGAGGGGTTTTGTGTTGCATAAGCTAAAGGAGAAGGCGCCTGCATTTTATGCTCACCTGATGGAGTTCGGATGGGCTCCACTGACTGAGGCTCCCCCAGATGCACGCTCTACCTAGGTGAGGGAGTTCTATGTCATCCTCTCTACCGTCCGCTATGATGACTCTTTCCCTGTCATCCATGTCCGGGGAGTTGACATTCCTTTGAATATCATCGCCATCTATGAAGTACTAAAGTTACCCGAGGTTTCAAATACGGAGTTCGAGGCCAAGTTGCAGGAGATGGATCTAGATTGGTTAAGAAATACATTGATCGAGCCATCCAAACGGGACCAGGTCTACTAGGCTACCGCAGAGGGCATTACTAGCACAGATTGGTCAATTGACGCTAAGAGGTGACTACACTTGGTGACTAGGAGGATCTGCCCGTTGGGCAACCGCACCGACGTGACTTTTCCTCGGGCCTTGGTGGTGGCGTGCGCTATGCATGGAATCCAGCTAAATATGGAGGCGCATATCATTTCAGAGTGGAAGATGTTCTATCGGGGTAACAAAAAGGCTTTCTTTCTACCAGGACTTATTACTGCGTTGTGCAAGTGGGCGGGAATGCCACTTTTTGATGTCGATGAGGTACTTTCTATGGATCCCCCATTTCACCCTCTTTTGGTAAGACATGGATCTACTTTTAGGAGCAAGAGAAGGAGGACGGGCAGGGTTAGCAACAATAAAACGGCCGTGGATTCGGACGACGAGGACCCACACGCAGGTGCGCGGGCCGAGGAGGATTTGGAGGCTATCCGAAAGAAGATGGGGAGTGTCTATTCCAACTTCACCCCGGTTCCACCCAGCACTACCCTAGAAATCGAGATGCTCCGTCGCCAGCTGCGCAAGGAGAGGAGGAAGGGTCTGGAGATGGATCGTCTGATGGCCCAAATGTGAAATACAATTAAGGCTATATTTTCTTGTGTTGCCTCTGAAAAGAAGATTCCCCAACTCGATCCAAAGGAATACACGCAGTTCCCTATGTTGAATGAGGCCTGGGCTGGCGTGATACCCCAGAGGGCCTCGACTCTGATGTTGACACCATCCAGTTTGAGGGTTCCTGATTGACTTTTCGCCCTTCTTGGGCTTGTAAATTTTTGGATAGCTCTGTTTTTATCTTTCGTTTTCCTAAGTTTTGTAGCACATGGATGCTTGTTTTTGCTATCCTATAGAGCTATTAAATCAATTACTAGGCTTTATAATCTATTCTCGATTGCTAAACACCGAGAGGACTGGCAGGGATTTGTACGGATCCCATTTGGGTTGATAATTTGTAACTAAGACCATCTCCAACCCCACTCTATTTTACTCTCAATTCTCTATATTTGGAGAGTAAAATAGAGAATTGGGTCTCCAACCACTCTCTAGAAAGCTCTCTATTCTCTATTTATAGAGAGGTGACTATTCACCTCTCTATTTCATTTTTTTATTATTTTAATATTATTTCTACTATTTGTAACTAACATATTATTTTTCATATAAGACTATTAATTAAATTTATAATATTAGTAATTCTTTTTAAATATAATATAACATTTGAAAAAATATATTATTTAGTATATAAGTCATCCCGAATTAACGATATTTTAAATATGTTTTTTTTTCAATTTTCGTCACTTTAAGAGATAATTTGATATTATTATTGATTTTCACTATGAAAAATGCACAAAATTTAAGTGATAAAATGAAATTTTAATTTAAAAACACAATACATGACATAATAATTTAAATATAAGATAACAATACAATACATAACATAATGATTTTTATAATCACAACAATAATTTAGTAATTCGATAGGTCATTTCAGATTTAACAATATTTGAAAAA
Organism: Solanum raphanifolium; assembly: GCA_036250405.1. Taxonomy (NCBI): domain Eukaryota; kingdom Viridiplantae; phylum Streptophyta; class Magnoliopsida; order Solanales; family Solanaceae; genus Solanum; species Solanum raphanifolium. The sequence continues at coordinate 7,211 of JAJOOE010018199.1, read as the reverse complement.
AAAAATGTATGAGCTAGAGAATTCTTGCGGTTGTGCTTGCGGTTGCCGTTGTGCTTGTTGATTTTTTTTTTATCAATTTTTTTGTAGTTGTTCTTTTAAATGAAGAGTAAAATATTATTTTATGCTAAATAAAGAATTTTTAAAATATAATAATTTTATACATCAAAATTATATTGGGTGATTATTTTGTAAAAAAGAAAGAACGGGTTTATATTATGAAATAAGAAAATGAAATAGAAATATAAATAATAATATAATATTGAGGAGAGAGAAGAAGATTCTTTTTTAGAGAGTAAAATAGAGAATTGGGTTGGAGTTGGTTGTCTGAAAAAATAGAAAACTCTATATTTGTAGAGTAAAATAGAGTGTAGGGTTAGAGATGCCTTAAGGAAAACAGAGGAGGCAGGGCTGAGATTCTGCCTCCCCCTGTCCTGCTTTGGCGGGAAAAATCCTACTTTGGCGATCTCGCTATGGCGGGACTAATCCCGCCCTAGTGGCTTAGACGGGACCAGAACCCAGGCCAATAATTTCTGGATTCTTTTCGTTTTTCTAAAATTTCCCCAAGGTTTCCAACTTCACCAACGAATTTAGAATAATTCTCCGAGCTAGGAAAATCATCGTCTACCCCAATTCAATCCAACGACACACGAGTCAATATTTATTCTCGTTATTTTAACACCACAACCCACACATCCCCAGGATATACTCAGACACTCGCACAGTTATTACACAAGCACAAGATGAGTTCAACTCTTCACACAATTCGCTTCGATCAATTAGGCCAACACATAACACATATCAAGTTTCAGGAACACATTTATAGTACACATAATCACATCACAGTCAAACAAGTTCAACTTCAGATTCACAATTAATTTGGGGAACAAGTAGCACGCATTCACATATTTCAAGTTACAACTCACAGCCAAGTCCAAATTATTAGTTAGTTCACTCCATGGATGATTATTACCGATTATCCATGTATTTATATCCCCCCTAAGGCCAAATACCAATTGGAACCTTATCAATTCCAATTCACCTTGCTTGTGTTCTTTCAGCCGTGACCACAACGTCCGGTCCACTTTGTTGAGATACCAATTGGACTCAACTAATACAACAAGCGACACTTCGCACGAAATGAGAGAATGAGTGAAACAATTTCCTAGAATGCTTCCTAGCCTCTTGAAAATTAAATGTGGACGTCAACACACCAATTCGAATGAGTCTAGTCCGCATTTTGCTCTTGTACGGGGAGATCGGTAACCTAGGCTCTGATATCAATTTGTCACGACCCAACCCACTGGGCCGTGCGGGCACCTACTCTAACACCTAAGTAGGAGAACCCTCATATCCCAACAGTTAAACATGCAAAAAGTTAAAATAAAACACAGATAAATATAATAATATGATATTTAAAACAATCACTTTAGGTACTCTTTTTTATTAAAACTTGTAAAGTAATTTACCAACTTCGAAGGATCTAGTCTAAACATGTACAAGAGCTACTAAGGGTACATCTGGACAAGATAAACAAAAGACAAAGCTCCCACCATGAGGAAGGAAGATAGAAGCTGCTGGAGAATTTCTTTGTCTTCACCTAATGAAACATCACCAACCTGCATCCAGACTATGTCAAAAGACATAGCAAGAGTAGTATCAGTACAAAACACACGTACTGGTAGGCATCATCGGTCAACCCGACTCCCACCACATAACATAAGAAACCACTAGTAAGGTCATGCAATAAAACCATTCGCTTCTCCACCTTTTGACTAATATTTCACTCATTTTGACTAATATTTGATAAGTTATTTCGAGTTTAACTTGTTGAATTAAAATTAAAATTTAAATGAATTGTATCGTTTACTTAATAATGCATTAATTTTGTCACCTGCTAGCCTTGACTATTAAACAAGAACCATGGTTAGTCTTGGAAATTAACAACACTTTGCTGAATTATAACAAGAAGATGAAATTTTCACCATATTCCCATGATTATAGATTGGAATTATAAAGCATATTCTATATAGTACAAATTCAAATAAATTAACCCCCCCACCCCCCGCTCCCCTCTTTTTTTTGGGTCATGAAAATAAAGCAAATAAATTAATGTCATAGTCCTGACTAAAGCAATGACTTCACCTAGTATATGTAAGGATTATACACTCTTCAAATATCACATTTTTTTCTATCCAATTGTATTCTGACTATATTTCTCTTTTCATTTTATTTTATATTATTCCATATTCTTCTAATCATCAACTACTTTTATTTGTATCCTTAGGAGTGAATCGTGATGCTACCTTTTCTATAATAAAAAAACAAGTTGTTTGGGGCATTGTACTTGTGAATATACTTTTTATCTTAAAAAAGTTTTACAGAATATTTAGAAGAAAAAAATACTTGGCCAATATTTTTGACAATCAAAATAGTTCTTGAAAATCAACCACCATGATATCCCACCAATCACGTTTGATAGCTTCAAGCTTTCGATATCAAAGATTTAATTCTAATTAACTTTCACGAATGATTACTCAAATCGTATTTTATTACATTAAATTCAATAAATCATTTTTTGTAATAAAATAATTATTCAATTTTATATAAAGTCACCATTTTTTTTAATAACAAAAGAAGAACTCAATTTATCTAAAACATCACAGAAAGAGAGATTTGAATCGCAACAACACTATGCATACTCAATGCAATCACACTATTGAAGTTTGAAAAAAATGATTTGTAGGCTAATTTTACCCCATATCTCGTGAAAATATAAAAATATTATTTTCTATAAATCTTTGGTTCGAGTAACACATTCAAAGTCAAAGCCATAACGACATTCAAGAATCAACACATAAAATTTGAAAGAAGCAGCAAATGTGCCCTTTAGTTTGACTTTAGTTAACATTTATGTCTTACAACTTTGTGTGTGCACAAATAGACACTTAAATTTGTATAAAGTTGAACAAGTAGACACATGCATCCGACATGACAATTCGCGTGACAACACTTGAACTGATTTGGATTATGTCATGTAAGACGCGACTCTACTTGTTCAACTTTATATAAGTTTAAGTGTCTACCTGTGCACACCTAAAGTTGAAGTATCAGTTGAGGCCAAATTAAAGTTGCCATTTTTCTTTAAAGATATTCCAAGTAGGCCCAAAAAACCACTCAAGGCCTTCTAAAAGATGGGCTCAAGGCCCAGATCATGTTGCCAGTTATCGGCCCAAATCAATAAGTTTCTAAATATGGACTCAAAATTAGAACCTTTTCATTTTTGGTTCAGTCAAGTTTTCAAAAATAGCCATTCCTTGAATTCCAGCTAAATTAACACTCATACTTTGTTACACTGGTGAACCAGAAAGCTTGAAGAAGAGAAAATGGAGGCGGCCAGTTTCACTTCTGCTTCATCAACGACGACACCGGTTTCATCTTATTCCTCCACTTCTCAGTCTCTCCGTTTCCTACGTTACAAGCCTAATGCGAAACCTCTGAATTACAAATCTTCCAGAAGCTTCTCAGTCCGCGCTTCCGCCACCGGTGCCGATGATTCTGGTCTGTTTATTAATTTTCTATTTCTCATGTTGAGTACTATTAATCAATGAGCAAAAACACTTATACACTGTTAATTATATGTAGAATGATGGCTTAATTTGATGATAAGCAGCCTATGATATTGTAATGCTTGTTGCTTTAATTGTTTTGCAGTGGTAACTGTACTTGATTATGGTGCTGGCAATGTGCGGAGTCTCAGGAATGCTATTAAACATCTCGGTTTCGACATCAAAGATGTACTCTCTCTGCTTTTGCTGTTGTGGCTTTTATTTCTAACTTGAGTATTTAAATTGAGGTCTATTTGTAGGAAATTAAGAGAAATGCAAGTCAAAGATGAATGTATTATGTATATATCGCACCAAATTAGTTTTCCATAGGCACATCATTTACTTAGTTCAGTGGTACTCTTATGTTCATACAAATGAAGTTCGCACTCTTATAAAGTAGTGGAACTGTATACAAATGAAGTTTGCACTCTTATAAAGTAGTAGAACTGAAATTACCGCGGCTTCTTGTTTCCCAGTGTCTTGGTGAGCAACAATGAATGGAGTTTCAGTATATCTTCCCTTCATATGTTCTTTTCTTTTTGTCATATCAACCTTTAAGTGTTTGTATTTTGAGAATTTGCTCTTTGTCATATCAACCTTAAGTGTGTGTACTTTGAGAATTTGGGTATATGCATGCCCCTTAATTTGTGTTTCAATTGATGAATCATGGAATAATTCTTATGTTTAATTATTGTGGGGAGGTGTGCAAAGTTTATTACAAGAGCGTGCCAAAGCCAAAATGAAGAAAGTATGCATGCATCTTCAGTTTTGTTTACTCTCTTTCCGTACCTCTTTGCATACCTTTTCTTTTTCAATGTCTTCCAGGTCCAAACACCAGAGGACATTTTGAAAGCAAAACGACTCATTTTTCCTGGGGTTGGTGCTTTTGCTCCTGCCATGGATGTGCTAAACAAGAAGGGGTATGGTTTTCATTCATATTACGCATAGGGACGGAATTGTTTATTTGTTCAGTACTTCTTATTGTAAATAAACATTTAAATTACTATATTGCCATATGAGAAATTCAAAACCTAAGCATGGTTTTGGCCTTTGGGATAATACAACCTCTTGCTTCATATACATGTAAAAAGATAGTATTTGTTTGAGAGTGATCAACCATTATTTTGTATTTACTGTTTTTTCTGCAAAAAAGTACTAATAAAGACACACCAACAACATATTTGACGAACCAGTTAAAAATACATTGTACTAATTTATTTTAGTTAAAGCTTTTGCAGCAATAAGAACATGTCTGCAGAAAGTTCGTGCATATCTCTATTTTGTTCTTTCTGTTTTATTTTCTCATTCCATATTATTTTTTTTGGCTTCGCCGAAAATTATGGGGAAAATTGTTCTGCAGAATGGCTGAAGCACTTTGTGCTTACATTGAGCAAGATCGCCCATTCCTAGGCATTTGTCTTGGACTGCAGCTACTTTTTGAGTCAAGTGAAGAAAATGGACCAGGTCACAAACTAACATTAAGTATATTTATGGCTTTAGACATTTGATATTAACTGAGTTCTAGTGAAGTGGCTTTTATCTAACTGTGAAGAGGGACCTCATGCAGCAAGATGCTTAACTTATGAACTATAAGATTAATGTATGCTGCAATAGCAGACAGGATCATTTTAGTATTTAAAATGGTTGTATATTTTGGAATGTATCATCATGGATGAGGATCCAAGGCGTGCAGTTGTAGCTACAAGAATTTTACTACGAAAGGAAATGAGATTGGGCCGTCCACCAGCTGTACATTGTTACCTTATTGATGTCATACATTGAGTCCTTTGGTTTCACTTTTCCAGTTGTAACTATATTTTGAATTTTGATGATAATTTCATTGCATAGTCCATCTTCCAAATTCAAGTGATTGTTACACTCTAATAATATATCTCTATTTGCTTTCCCTCAATTTCATACACCGTTTTAACATATAGCTGCTTCATCTGAGAAACTGACTTTGTAACACGTTTATCAGTAAAGGGTCTAGGTTTGATTCCTGGAGTAGTTGGACGTTTTGACTCTTCTAAAGGGATCAGAGTACCTCACATTGGCTGGAATGCACTTGAAATAGCAAAAGATACTCAAATTTTGGATGACGTTGGAAATTCACATGTCTATTTCGTACATTCTTATCGGGCAATGCCGGTACTCATTCTCATTGAGTAAATATATATTGACAGTGATTCCATCCTCTTTTTTCTAATTTTTTAAGTTCATTTAGTACATACACAAGAAGCTTGATTCTAACATTTCTCCTAATTTAGTCAGATGAAAATAGAGAGTGGATATCATCGACCTGCAAGTACGGTGACGATTTCATAGCATCCATTCAGAGGGGAAATGTCCATGCAGTTCAGTTTCATCCTGAGAAGAGTGGTGGTACAGTGACTTCCTCAAATGTTTTGAAGCATGAAAGAAAAGAAACAATTATGACAAAATTCTTGTTAACCTAATTATGTTTGATCAATTTAAATTATGTTTTATCTGATGAATGTAGCATAGAAGGCATGGAAGTGATCATAATGTAAGCACAGCCCTCCAAACATCAATGGAGAATTTGTTAAGGATATAGCCAAAACAAATTCTAAATCATTAACAATATTATAGGCGCTTTTAACCCTTTGCATGTCGTTCATTGATACTTAAATTTGTTTTCTCATTTTTGAAGAGCACAGAAATGACCCTCTTTAATTTTGACCTTTATGGTTAAACACAATATTAAAGTTGTAAATAAAGAGAGAGAGAGAGTATGTGTGGGCGCGCACACACACAAAAAGAACAAAAACATGTGATATATACACAAGCACACACACACAACCCCTTGAGCTTTAATTTTTGTCTTCTTATAATCAGTATATCCTTAAACTGGTGGAGTAATGTTTCCAGATGTTGGCCTTTCTATATTGAGGAGGTTCTTGAATCCAAAATCCGGGAGAACACAGGTATTAGTGATGCTTATGACTTAATGCTTTACTTCTCAAGTTAACTGTTCAAAGCATCTAACACATGAAAGCTTCACGCAAGACAGAAGCTAGTCCAAGGGAATGCCTCTAAACTTGCAAAACGGGTAGGTCATATTCGTCTTAGTAGGAATTTGATTCTCAGGATTTTTGATTTATTTGTAATGCTAAAGTTAGTGAATTTGTGACTACTTAGGTTATTGCATGTCTTGATGTGAGGACAAATGATAAGGGTGACTTGGTTGTAACCAAAGGAGACCAATACGATGTTAGAGAGAATACAAAAGAAAATGAGGTAAGTGAGCATTAGTCATTGTTTAACCATCAGCTCCTTTTGAGCTCTGTCAGTTCAAATTAATCTTTTAAGCTGTTCAACGTTGGAGTTGGTCTGCAGATAGTTGAAAGTGAACACTGTAAATCACAAACTCTCTTTAGAAAAACTGAGAGCCGACAAAACTTATTTAGAAAAGGAGGTCATCAAGAGATGTAAAAAAGATTACGAGGAAAATAAACTTTTGTCATTTTTCTTTATCGAAAAAATAAAGGGATTTATTCTTCCGCTGTAAAAGGGAAAAAAATTGCTAGTTCTTATTTTTTGTCAAATCTATTGCTCTGAGATTAGAAAATGGAAGCTAAAAAGTTG
>JAJOOE010018198.1:0-18163 GCA_036250405.1 Solanum raphanifolium | reverse complement strand
ATATTAAACTCACGATTCGCAACTCTATGTCTATTAAGAACATAATAGTTATTACTAGGGTTAATAGTTAAACTCTTATGTATGTAAGCCTCTTATGTTTATTATTTTACTAATGAATCACGTGGTCTTGTTTCATTGTTAATTTGTTATCATTATCATGTGATCATAAATATTTAGGAAAAATGACAGAAATCCCACATTTTAGTTTACTTATTATCATTATCCCCTATAAGTTTTACAAATCTCCAAAATCTCTCAATTTCGAGCATCAGATTAGTGTATCTCGCGCATCAGATTAGTGTATCATGTATAAAATGTAATGTATCTTGCTTAACGATTAATGTATCTCGCGTATTAGATTAATGTATCAGCACTTATATTATTGTATCCGTTCGAGGAATTTCTGTAATTATAAACTTTTAAGGGATAAATTGTAATTTTACCTTAAAAGCATGTGATTTCTGTAATTTGCCCAAATATTTATCTTATGTCATCACAAAACAAAGGCACAATCACTAAATCTTTACATCAAATACACTAACAAAAACCCACCACACTTATTATATAAGATACTTTTGTTCATGTCATTTGATACATCTCAACCTCTACACTTTTTTCTTTTGATTGACATATTTATTCACTAATTAAAGAAGACATATATTTTAAGGTAAATATTTTATATAAATTTTTAGATTAAAAAATGCAGATGATCAATCGTCAAAATTATGTCAAAATAATTCCTCGAATTTAACCACATGGTTAATTTTAAGTTTTTTTTTATTGAAGGCTTAATCCTCACAACACCCTTCTTAGAAAGTAGTTTGTGAGATTAGGTGCTCTTTAATATGTGAATCGAGAATTAATATAATCATTGTAGATGATCTGGAGAGTATCTAAGAACTTAATTGTTAACAATATCATTGTAAATATTTGTTTTAGTTGTTCCTTTTTATTATGACAATTTATATTAAAAAATTATGAAATACTTCAATAGGATCTACGTATATTTTAAGAGATCTTTTTTTAGTGTTCTTAATTTTTCATAACCTTTGATCCATACATGCTTTACAATTTTGTACTTAATTCTTTTGATTTAGATTATTGAGAGATGGGATGAAATTATATATTTTTTAAATGAGAAAATGGTCAAATGCCATCCTAATCTATTAGCCAATTTTCAACTACACACTGATACTTCATAGGGGTCCTATTATCCCCCTGAACCTTTTATTTTCAATATTTTGTAACCCTGAAACGCTGATCTATCCAAGAAGGTGAATACACCTCCCTTAGGTGCGTAAGGATGTATCTTGATAACGCTCAACTATACTTTCATCCAATTCTAAGTGTAGGCGGTCGCTAACAAGTATAAACTCAACTAAGAGTTGGGGTCAATCCCACAGGGAGTGATACGGTAAAGAATTCAATTAAAAAGTGACAGCGTGTCCTAATCGTTTGTAGAAGTAAAGATTTCATAACATGAAAACAAATTACAAAGTTTTAACGAATAATATCAAATGGGGGGGGGGGGGTTTAGTAACCAAATTATGACAAAGAATACTTAACACGGGAAGTAAACAATTAGAGATCGGGCCTTAGGAATGTGATCAGTTGAATGCTAATTTCGCGTAATGGGTAATTACTAATTGCTTAAAGTTGTTGACTCTCAATGGATAGGCTAGGTTTTGAATACAATAGTAATCTCTCGATCAACTATTATGTTTCAAGCGAGCTCTCTTGAACCTCGACAAGCTTATCATTACTAAACAACCCAATTCCTTAATTAACCCATTCTTTTAAGCTGGGTTTGTAAAGACGCAATCAAACCCACTTTCTCAAGCTAGATTCTAAAGACGGAATCAATACAACTAACAATTAATCATTCTACTCTATTACCTATTTCTCAAACAAGTATAGAGAGATAAGCTAGAACTGAATTTGCAACTTTAATTCATCAATTAAAACATGAACAAATAATTGAACCCACTTCAAAACAACATTAAAATCAACAATTAACCATTAGCTAATTAATGCATTCAACTACATGATCACACCCCTAAGGTAAGGGGTTTTAGCTAAGCATAGTGGAAAGCAAGAAATCGTTACCAACAAAGTTTTCCATTTGAATTGCTAACGATCTGCAATACCCAAATGTTAAAATTGAAGCTAAAATCTTACAATCTCCCAAATTGAAACCCCCAAAAATCCCTAAAAATGTTAAACAATGTAAAAATTGTAAAAACTCTCAAAAACCAGGAATACACAGTGTGGGAACCCCTTTTCCTCAATCAAAAATTGAATTTATACATTTCCAAAAACTCAACACGGAGTTAACTTGGCGAAATTAGTTGGGATCGCCGACCCATTCGGCGATGCGCCAAGTTGCTCTTCTTCTTAGTGTTTGGCTTGGTTTCTCAATCAAATTGTTCTAGAACTTTTGGCGAGCTTGATCATGTCGCCGATCCATTCGGTGCGTCGCCGAATCAAATATTTGCTCGCCAAATTGGTTTTATACATGGGCTACTTCGCTGTAACTTTAGGTGAGCTGGAGGCTCACTCGGCGAGTCGCCGAGTGGCTTTTGCGTGCTCCAACTTCTCTTTTCTTCAGGTTTTTTCCAACTTTTTCGCTCTTTTTTGCATCGTAATGTCCTTGCCTCACTCTTAAGCCTTCATTGCTGCATATCAATATATTAACATCAGTTATGAGCACAAAATAGGCATTGAGGATACTAAATAATTAAATAATAAGCCATAAATGAGTCAAAATTCCCGACTCGTCATATCTAAAACACATTATCTGCATTTTGGAATCCACGTATAAGTCCAAATCAGCATAAAATCAAGGCTTCCAGTTGTAACTTTTATTTCTAAACCCTTTTTCTCCCATAAATCTTCCATCCTCTTCCTTTCTTATGCTATTTTAAAAGCTTGAAGCTTAGGAACAATTGTCTTCCATTTCAAAGCTTCAATGGTAACTTCCATTTCAAATCTTGAACCTTTAGGATTTGTAATCTTCTCTAACTTTTTTTTGTTTTTAGATTTATGGTTCAAATTTATTCTCCTCACTCATAAATATCAATTGCTAGGTCAACGAGATCTAGCTATGGAGTTTGAAATTTCTTCTCCATGTCAATACCCAAAAATATGTTATTTTCCTCTTCGATTTATAAATATTAACCAAAGTGTATGTACACTCATTCTTTTCACCTTCCTCCAACAAGGAGAGTCACAAAAACATTCTTCTCTTTCACCATTACATCTGACCTTGAAGATTTAGAAAATGTCAATTTTCAAGACCCATTTTTTCATTCAAAGATAGATTTTATTTATTTTTAAAAAAAATTGCATCACACGATACATGATATTGTTAAATTATTTGGGTGGCAGAGCAATTAATCTTGAAAAGACCAATTCTTGGGTCACTAACTATGACCATAGGTACTTCTCCGAAAAGAATGAGCTAAGCAAAAAGAATTCTTTAAAAAGTTAATATTTGAAATGTAAAATATGAGAATTACTTGCTAAGAACAATGTAGAAGAAGAAGAAAGGTTGATACCCAATTGAAGAGTAGACATGTTGTTGGTTATGTTTGGAATTGAGATTTATACCTAATTAAAAGAGTAAAAGTAAAAAAAAGTGGGGTCCATTGTATCTGAATTAAGTAGAAAAATAAAATTGAAGAAAGTGGGCCTGCCTAGCGCGTGTATACAAACATATGTGTATATTTGGGTAATGATAAAAGATGAGCGTTTAAGGGTTACAAAATATCGAAAATAAAAAGTTCAGGTGGGGTAATATGACCCTCGTGAAGTTTTGATGTGTAGTTGAGAATTGGCTAATAGGTTGAGGGGTCATTTGGCTTCTATTAAGCTTTTGGAATGAAGTATGGACATGTTTGAATTTTTTTTAAGTACTTAATGGACAATGTGGCATGAATGTGAAATTCAATAATATCGGTCACTAATTCGAGAGATTAAAAAAAGTCTAATTCAATGTTCAAGCACTCATATTAACTATCCAATCACATAATTTTCTATTTTGTATATGTATAGTCTCATCTAGGCTTAGGTAAATGCGTCAACATGTTACCAAATGTACTTTCTCATAAAAATATTTGAATTTTTGCGAAAAAAATTAACTTATGTTATTTTAATTTTGTTCAGTACTATTTTTGATATTTTTATGTCACGATCTAGATATGTTATGAGTGACACTCACACTAACCCTTGGTGGGAGAATCAAATTATTACCATCACACCATTCATAAAGCAACTAAAAATAAGTAGTATCATGATTTAAAAATAGTCTTTTAATAAAAAAAATTCAGTCATAAGTAATTGCAGAAATATTCCCTCCCTAGAACCTGAAAGTTATAGTACCAAAACACTATTTGGCTAGTTAAAAGGGATGGAACCTCAAAACTCAAAAAAACATAAGTAAAAGGTCTAAATATGAAGAGATGGACTAAGAAGAAAAAAGAATCCATGACAGCTCGGAAGAAGTAGTTCACCCTTGCATTCAAATATCATGCATCTCACAATTGAGGTCTCAAAGTATCTGCCTCAATATGCCCTATATTCAACAAAAAAAAAAGCATGTGTAGTGCCAGTTAACAATCATAGTGTACTAGAAGGATCATCGGCTAGTTCTAGTATATGAAATATGAATCAGACAACCACAACTTAGTAAAACAGACAGGTCACGACCCGAGCCTACACCTTGGACGTGGTCGACACTCGAGAACCACTGTTGGTCCCCAGGCGAACCCTCATCCTGGCTGGCTACAAGCGGAAGACTAACTCAAACATATAAAATCTTAATAATTAAATAAAAAATTCATCAACTCAAATACAAAGCTTTAACTCAAACGATTTACTTTGAACATAGATAGAATATTCAACTAGCCAACAATAGGCAACGCACGTCTTTAATATATTTAATAAGATAAATGAAACAGACTTCTCAAACACTACTGTCTATCTACGAAGCCTCTAAATGACAAAGATGGAAGTCCGGACAATACCCACGACATCCTTACAAAACTGAAAAAGTAATGACATCCTCCGGAAGCAAGGAGGCTCATCATAGCTAATTCGAACTGCATGTGATATCAACGAAGCGCCTGTTGATGATTCTGAATACCTGTATCTGCATCATGAAATGATGCAGGCCAAATGGCTCAGTACATGGAATGTACGAACATGTAAGGGGAATTCTAAAGCATAGCATAAGCTTGAACGGGTGGAAAAAAAAACATATTTACCTCTTCTCAGCTCACTCAACTCAAAGAAACATAGATCAACACAACTCAGGTAAATATAGGGCTCAACTCAATAACATGATATTCAACTCAGTGAAATAAGACTCAACTCAACAATAAGATACAAAACTCTGGATACCCAACTCTAGATACTCAACTCTGGATAAAGCAACAATAAAAGAGATGCAGTCTATGAAAAGCTTTTAAAATAGTAGAAAACAACTCAATGTATTGAAAATGCAATAGTAACTCAGTTTGCATATAATAAATATAATATAACTTTGTGGGAGATTCTCTAACCGACAACCATCACTATGAGTTATGTGATGATACAACGTCTCGCCCACGTTGTCAAAACTGTCCTATACTTTGCCGGGGTATAAAACCTCTCAACTAAGTGGATCCACTAGTCTATGCGAAAAGCATTAAAGAATCATCTAAAAAGTATGACCATTTCTACCCACGTTGGCTACATCGTTTATGGAGACTTGAGTTATCTGAACTCGTCCCCATATCGGTGTTCAATACTACTCCCAAAAATATACTCAGCTCATATGTTTAAAAACATAATTCTTTTTGTGGTTTGTGATTATTACTCAAAATCCTTCTCTAAAAAGAGATGTTACTCAAACTGCTTAAAACTCTTTTGGAAATCTCAGTTTCCTCCTCTTTTAAATGTGAAATTATTTATTCTTGGGAATACTTAGTTCCTATATATCATTTTAAATAAAATGAACTCGACTCTACTCTTTATCAACTCAAGTACTCAAGTCTTAAAACAAGTTTAGAAAAATTTATAAAAGACTTCTCAGAATAAAGTTCATGTCGAATTGTGGACGTGAACGACTCAATTTAAGGTCTTCAATAACCATACATAAAACTCAATACTCGAGACTCAATAACTCAGAACTCAAGAACTTCAATGGTAATACCCGTTTAAAAAATACTCAACTTAGAGGGTTCATGCGGAATTATGGGCATGAGCTACTCAACTCAAGGACTCAAAGATACTTCTCGTCTCCAGACTACTCGACTTATAGGGTTCATGTGGAATTATGGGCATGCACATCTCAACTCAAGGACTCCATGTGTAAAATGTAATAGTCCCATGATTAGGAATAAAATCTAAAAGGGGAATAAGAACTCAATACTCAAGACTTAGAACTTGAAGATACTACTCCTCTCAAAGATGCTCAATTTATGAAGGTCATGCGGAATTTATGGGCATGAACGACTTGACTCGAGGGTCTAAATAACAATATGGAACTCATGTATACGACTCTTCTCATTCTCATACTTACTTCCTCAAAACTTAGCTCAAATTGATAGTTGATCTCAAAGGATTTACAATTGAACTCAAAAGCTTTCTTGAACTCTACTCTTAACTCTCTCTTGAATGTGAATTATGAATTCAAGAGTTATGGTTCATGATATGAAGGATCGCGTGATGATAAAGTAGACTCATGAATACATTATCCTCACTCTCATACTTACTTGCTCGAGTCTTGAAATAAGTTATTAGAAATTGTAGAAGACCCCTTAAAAAGACTCAAAGGGTTACCTCTTAACTCTGCCTTGAATTTGAATTATGAATTCAAGGTTATGATTCATGTTATGAATGATTTCTAGGTGTTTAGAAGTAGTTTAGTGTGTTTAGAATTGATATGGATTGAAGGTACATTTAAAAGAGACTCAAACGGGACAATCGAAGGAAAATGAGTGAGGGCAGGCGACCCTGGCGCGCTGCTGGAGCTGGGCGCCATCCCCTAACTTCAAAGGCAGCAGCCTGGCGCACTTCTGGGGGGCCTCCCCAGCCCTCTCCCAGAACAATCCAACGAATTTCGTCTATCAGTTTCTAATCCTAAATCGCTTTTAATCAATTTCTTTTCTCAAGTTTTCCTTAAATTCAATTACCCAACCCAACTACACACTAATCTACTCAAAACACTCACTTTCATCTTAAGAAATCATCAAAACCCCAACAAAACAAGATTTAGAATGAACTTCAAGAACACCTATCAAGAACTTAGATCCTTCAACTTTTGAGAATGAAATTATGCTAAAATTAACATGATTAGCGTGCGGGTGAACGAACCCAACACTATGGAAATGTACATACCTCTTGGGGATCAAACCCGTGGCGAAAATCCGCAATAACTCTTAAGAATCTCGACGAATCTTGACCTTTCTCCTCTTATCTCCTCTTTTCTCTTTTTGAACTCTTTTCTAAAAACCCTAGTGTATATTAGGATTATAAAACTGAACCTAATCAGATTAGACCCTTAAAAACTTATTAAAAATGAATTAAATCTGATTGGGTAAGGAAAAGACTAAAATACCCCTTACTATTTTAGGGTAACTTTCCTTAACTGGACAACCTGACTTCAAAAGGGCATATCTCACTCATCACACCTCTTCCTATCAAGGTGCTACATCTAGTGACCTCAACACTCAAGAAATTTTAAATTCCTCGGTAAAATCTTACTCACAATGAATGATGGTTCGAATCTTAGTTAAAAAGTATTTATGGGGGTGTTATAATATCTCTCCATTGGGATCATTCTTCCTCGAATGACGGCTGGACTGGTGTGGAACGGGGTTACTCTTACCATCTCTGTCATGCCAACTAAAATTTTCCGCATTACTATTCAGAACCAACTAAGGGCTCTCATTTAGCTATCTCTCATTGTAAAACCTCATCCTCCTATTCCTTCTCATTTATATCCTTAGACAGAATTATCACAATAACATTATCACGATAGAATCATTAACTTTCTCTTTCTAACATCACTCCATTACTAAAAGGACCTCTGAAAAGATATCTCCGATACTCTTTGGAACTCATTACTATCTTATTCTCAAACACTTGACTTGATTTCTCATCTTGTCATGTCCCACTTAGGTCTAAAGCTGACACTTGAAATCTATGGACTTATTCCATTGTCTCTAACTGGTCTACATCCTCTTTTACTCTAACCCAACTCGGTACACCTTTTAATGCTCTTGTTACTCTTGTGACTTAGCCACACTTCACTGCCATTATCCAAATGTTAGGGTCTCTCACTTGTACCATTCTTATTTACTGCAACTACTCACCTCAATTCCTCACCTACTCTATGTCAAGTCTTCTAGATCAAATCTTAAGACTAACATCATTACCCTCATGTTTCCATTCTTTCAATCATGACTCTCATCTCAAATTCAAGCTTAATGTTTATTACTATACTCGAATATCAACATGATTGCTCGCCTACTACAATAACTCACAACTACTATGCACAATTTTAGAAACACTTATTCACCAAGACTTTATGACAAGTAGTCAATCCTTACCTCTTAGCCTCTACACTCACAATTTACCATCACATTCCACTTCACAACTTAAATACTATTTACTCACTTACTGCGCATTCTCTCAAATAGTTCTATCATCCTCTGAATACTATGGGGCTCCCCCCTTCCAAGTTCATAAACCTAGCTTCGGTTTATCACCTCATGAATATTCTGCTTTCAGATTCCACACATACATTTCGTCTACTCTAACACGATGACACATCGACATCAACTTTATTATGGTTAACAACATACTCTATCTCATCATGACTAATAACTATTTCTCTTATCACGAACTCTTCTATAACCATACAATTCCTTACTTGACTCATAAAAGAACTCATCGTTTATAACTAACTGGGTGCACAATTGCAATAGCATAATCTGCCACATCACTATCTATTTCCCTTAGATTACTGAACCTTTGCATACTTTCCACTAAGTCTGGGCACTTTCATTGCTACTGCTCATGATCTCATAACTCATGCTACCTTTTCGGGTGAAAGTACTACCCAAGCTCTACACATACTTCCTCATAGGGATCTCAACTGAAACAAGGCCTAGGGAAGAGAGTACAACTCGCTTTTAGCTCAAATGCACGATTCATATGAAGGCATTTCTCTGAAACTCAACACTTAACTCATTTATGGGCTTCTCTCAAGCCCTTATGGAGTCTCATGACTTCCTCAAGACTCTTGCTAAGAATAACTCATCGATAAATGACTGACTTTTTTGTTCAACCACCTCTAGTATGAGGGGTAGTCGAATGAATTAATCTGAGAAACGTATGAGTATGAATAAATTTATATGACATAGCTCTATTGCAAGATTAAGAGTACGAAAGAAGGGAAACTTTTCTTAAATGTCAGTAATCCCTCATTTATAGAAGTGGGCCCTTACAACCATAAACAAGGCCCTACTGACACAGCTTCATAGACACCCTAGGACACTTGAACTTTGTGCTCTGATACCAAGTTTGTCACGACCCGAGCCTACACCCTGGACGTGGCCAACACTTGCGAACCATTGTTGGTCCCCAAGCGAAACCTTATCCTGGCTGGCTACAAGAGGAAGACTAACTCAAGCATACAAAAGCTTAAAAACTGAATAAAATTCATGAAACTCAAATGATATACTCTGAACATAGATAGAATATTCAACTAGCCAACAATAGACGACTCAAGTCTTTAAAACATTTAATAAGATAAATGAAATAGACTTCTCAAACTCTACTGTCTATCCATGAAGCCTCTAAATGACAAAGATGGAAGTCGGGACAATACCCACGACATCCTGACAAAATTGAAAAAGTAATGATATCCTCCGAAAGCAATGAGGCTCACCATAGCTAAGTCAAACTGCATGTGATATCAACAAAGCGCCTGTTGATGATCCTAAATACCTATATCTGCATCGTGAAATGATGCAGGCCAAATGGCTCGGTACATTGAATGTACGAGCATGTAAGGGGAATTCTAAAGCATAACATAAGCTTGAACTGATGGAAAAGAAACATACTTACCTCTTCTCAACTCACTCAACTCAACTCAACTCAAAGAAACATAGATCAACTCAACTAAAGTAAACATAGGGCTCAACTCAATAACATGATATTCAACTCAGTGAAATAAAAGTCAACTCAACAATAAGATACACAACTCTGGATAAAGCAACAATAAAAGAGATGCAGTATATGGAAAGCTTTTAAAATAATATAAAGCAACTCAATGTATTGAAAATGCAATAGTAACTCAGTTTGTATATAATAAGTATATAATAACTCTGTGGGAGATGCTCTAACTGGCAACCATCACTATGAGCTATCTGATGATACAACTTCTTGCCCACACTGCCAGAATCGTCCTATACTTTGTCGGGGTATAGAATCTCTCAACTAAGTGGATCCACTAGTCTATGCTAAAAGCATTAAGAAATCATCTAAAAAGTATGACCCTTTCTACCCGCGTTGGCTACATGGTTTATAGAGACTTGCGTTATTTGAACTCGTCCTCATATCGGTATTCAATAGTACTCCCAAAAATATACCCAGCTCATATGTTTAAAAACATAACTCTTTCTGTGGTTTGAAATTATTACTCAAAATATTTCTCTAAAAAGAGATGTTACTCAAATTGCTCAAAACTCTTTTGGAAATCTCAGTTTCCTCCTCTTTTAAATGTGAAATTATTTACTCTTGGGAATGCTTAGTTCTCATATATCATTTTAAAGAAAATGAACTTGACTCTACTCTTTCTCAACTCAAGTACTCAAGTCTTAAAAGAAGTTTAGAAAAATTTATAAAAGACTTCTCAGAATAAAGTTCATGCCGAATTATGCACGTGAACGACTCAATTCAAGGTTTTCAATAACCATACATAGAACTCAATACTCGAGACTCAATAACTCGGAACTCAAGAACTTCAATGGTAATACCCGTTTCAAGAATACTCAACTCAGAGGGTTCATGCGGAATTATGGGCATGAGCTACTCAACTCAAGGACTCAAAGATACTTCTCGTCTCCAGACTGCTCGACTTATAGGGTTCATGCGGAATTATGGGCATGAACATCTCAACTCAAGGACTCCATGGGTAATATGTAATAGTCCCATGATTAGGAATAAAATCTAAAAAGGGATTAGGAACTCAATACTCATGACTTAGAACTTGAAGATACTACTCCTCTCAAAGATGTTCAATTTATGATGGTCGTGCGGAATTTATGGGCATGAATGACTCAACTCGAGGATCTAAATAACAATATGGAACTCATGTAAATGACTCTTCTCATTATCATACTTACTTCCTCAAAACATAGCTCAAATCGATAGTTGATCTCAAAGGATTTACAATTGAACTCAAAAGCTTTCTTGAACTCTACTCTTAACTCTCTCTTGAATGTGAATTATGAATTCAAGAGTTATGATTCATGATATGAAGGATCTCGTGATGATAAAGTAGATTCATGAATACATTCTCCTCACTCTCATACTCACTTGCTCGAGTCTTGAAACAAGTTATTAGAAATTGTAGAAGACCCCTCAAAAAGACTCAAAGGGACTTTCTCGAAGTGTTCGAATGAACTCTCAAGACTTAACTCTTAACTCTACCTTGAATTTGAATTATGAATTCAAGGTTATGATTCATGTTATGAATGATTTATAGGTGTTTAGAAGTAATTTAGAGTGTTTAGATTCAATAGGGATTGAAGGTACACATAAAAGGGACTCAAGCGGGACAATCGACGAAAAGGAGTAGGGGCAAGCGACCCTTGCGCGCTGCTGGCGCGGGGCGCCAACCCCTAACTTCAGAGTCAGCAACCTGGCGCATTGCTGGGGAGCCACAAATCCGATGAATTTCGTCTCTCATTTTCTAATCCCAAATCACTTTTAATCGATTTCTTTTCTCAAATTTTCCTTAGATTCAATTACCCAACCTAAGTACACACTAATTTACTCAAAACACTCACTTTTATCTCAAGAAATCATCAAAACCCCAAGAAAACAAGATTTAGAATGAACTTCAAGAACACCTATCAAGAACTTAAATTCTTCAACTTTTGAGAATGAAATTACGCTGAAATTAATATTATTGGCATGCGGGTGAACGAACCCAACACTATGGAAACTTACATACCTCTTAGGGATCAAACCCATGGCGAAAATCTGCAACAACTCTTAAGAATCTCGACGAATCTTGACCTTTCTCCTCTTTTCTCTTCTTGAACTCTTTTCTAAAAACCCTAGGGTATATTAGGATTAAAAACTAAACCTAATCAGATTAGACCCCTAAAAACTTTCTAAAAACGAATTAAATCTAATTGGGTAAGAAAAAGACTAAAATACCCCTTACTATTTCGGGTAACTTTCCTTAACTGGACAACCTAACTTCAAAAGGGAATATCACACATCCGACCTCGAAACTTAGCAAACTCAATGGTGTTGGAAAGATAATTCAAAGACCTTTCATTTAATATCTTATGGGTCACATAACTCATCTTGTACTGAAAGGTATGGTCGTTTGAAGTTGACACAAAACTTAGAAGAACTTAGGAATGACTTGAATGAATTCTCTTTAGTTCTTCTTGGAACTCAAGGTGCTATATCTAGTGACCTCAACTCTCAAGAAATATTAAATTCCTCGGTAAAATCCTACTCACAACGAAGGATGGTTCGAGTCCTAGTTAGAAAAAAATCTGGGATATTACAAGACAATATATAATTATAAACACAAATACAACATAGGATGGACTCCAATTCCTTACGTACTTGGAGTTGTTATGCACAATAAATATGAGCAATCACAGCACAATAAGCCAATCCGATTCTTTCATGGAATATACACGTAAATTGTTAGTATACTGACATAGAATCCGATCCAATCATTAATATATACCGGTGTGGTCTTAAATGAGTCTAATGATTCACATATATAGTAATATAAAAGAATCAGACTAAAATTTCAAACTCAAGCCTAGGGGGAGAAATTAGAATTTTTCTTCAAAATTGATCTATGATTCACATATATAGTAATATAAAAGAATCATATCTCAATTTTTATCCAATATCAACCACAAATTAAACTTTAAATAACTACGTTACACTTTCTTATATTCAAGGATAAAACCCCCTAAACTCCAATCAAATCATGAATTAATCTACAATTGAGTGCTTGTAAATGTAATGGACAATATCGAGGTTAGAATTTTACCCCAAAACTATGTGATTAAAATATCCTTGAACTAAGCTCCCAAAATGAGAAGTCAAATTTTGAGTTGAAAATATTTTAAGTCTACCAAGGGTCCATCCGCAATTGCGATCCTTGGTTGCAATTGTGGTCAACACAACACATCTTGATGTCCCTCACCCTAGTTCTCCTTCACAATTGTGATCCAACCTTTGCAATTGCGAACAATGCCAGTCCCAACTGCCCCTTCATCTGCAAATGTAGATCTCCCCTGCCCTAGCAAACTAATGAAATTACGATTAGCGGATCGCGAATGCAGCCTTGGGTCTGCAAATTAAAGTAACCACACCAAACATCATAAATTGAAACACCAACTCCTTAACAACCTATTTTGTAAAAGAATACGTAAGTGTGACCGTACTCCACTAATATGACAATGTTGGCCTACGATCGAATTCCCTTGTCTGAGTGATAACACTTGCCACAATATCACTCAATGCGCAATTGTGCCTGGTGCAGCGCGATCGTGGGGCTACACTTTTGACAACATATGTTTTATATGGTTCTCATATGTTTGAAACCACCCAACCCTTCAGATCACCTCCCGAACCATCCATCCCTTTAGTCATAAATTGTAGTATTATAAACTTAATTTAAAATCCAGATATTAAAAATCAAGAATAGCGTTATTACATATCTGGTACACAATAGACCAACTAATACAAATTACCATCCTATAAGGTCCATAATTACGTCCTACTAAATAATTTTTTTATTGTTGAATTCAAATTGCAAACTTTAATTAAAAGAGATGGATCCTACTTATTCCACCATATTATCTTATCACTTAATAATAAATGTGATAAACCTAGCTAGAGCACACCCATCATTGCATAAACCTTGATCCCTTAAACCTATCTATCAAAATAGAGACATAGAAAAACACAACCTCCACCTACTCCCCACAAATCCACCCTTGATGTTACCATATTCGAAAGGTCGATATATATACATATTATATTATAGTCCAACTAGACGAGAATTATTCTGCCAAGATCATAGTAAGCATTTTATAGTGGCCACTTGAAGTTGAATAATTATTGATTCCAATAAGTTGACTCTTGCTGTCCTCATTAAATGCATGGAGGCTTTGACCTTTGGTTTTTGTGCTTATAATAATAGTTAATCCGCCATTGATATTCCTTAGTTGGCCAGAAGATTATAAAAAGGAAAGCGTCCTTTCCCTACAAAGACAAGTCACAAGTCTTAGCTTTAACTATAGAAAAGTTTTACCACGTTTCATATTACTTGATCTTCGTTGATGTATTATTTTTTATTAATTAATTAGAAGTGCATTTTACTAAATTAACTTTATTTAGATGTTTTAAAACTCTAAATTTGATTAATATTATTTTAAATAATAATTTAATATTAAGAATAGTATGGAAAAAAAGTAATAAACTCTCTTGCTTTGCTAAATGAACAAGTAAAATGAATTTTTAATGTACGGACCAAGTAAAATGAAATGAGAGAGTAACTTAAATTTATATATAGTAGTAGACATAGTTATTACTCCCTCTGTCCAATCATAGTTATCCATTATTTACACCTTAAGAAACAATAAATAATAAGGATCATATTATTAATGTTTTGGAAAATATATTAGATATTGAATCGTATTTAATATCAATGGTAAATTAGACACAAAAAGATAAATTATCTCTTGATTTTTCAAACTGAATAAATATCGTTGGATATCTATTTTTAGTATAGTGGACAAGTGAAGATAGATGAAGTGATTACTAACAATATGAAGTTACACATTAATCCTAGGTTTACTTTAAGATTTGATTTTTGAGTACTTTGAATCGTCTCCTATTTTAATCACTTCTTAGAAGAAAAAAAAACAATTACTATTGTTAGAAAAAAAGATAGTAAGCCATCATCCTGGAAAAATTGAAAGTTTGGCTTTGACCTAATTAGTTGACCGTTTGAATTGAAGTGAACAATAAACGTAGGAAAGTAGAATGCATAGATTTGGCACTCACTTTTCTTTTCCATTAAATCCTTCTCCACTTGGGGTGTGTTTGGTATGAAGCCGGAAAATGTTTTCCAATTTTCTCATGTTTGGTTGGGTTAAATGTTTTGGAAAATATTTTCTAAATCAACTCATTTTCCTCAAATTTAGGGAAAATGACTTCCGGAAAACATTTTCCAAAACTCTCTTCCAACTTCAAATTAGAGACCATTGTATGGATATTATTGAGCTTATTGATATGCATATTGAAGGAATGGTTCATTCTTTAATAGTATAATTAGTTAGGCTCTTTCGTGTAAGGTTAGCACAAAATAAACCAAAGAGTTACTAAGACTTGTCCGACATGGTGCTCGGAAACAAAAAAAAGACAAATTGTCAAACATCTACTTATTTTGAAAAGTATGGTTTATCACAAGTACAACAACATACTTAGGGTAGAATATACGTAATATTTTTTACAAAAAATGTAATTTTAAGGAGTAGAAATCAGTGTTTGGCTAATTAAGTTGAAAAAGACTTTTGTCAATATTTGAACAATAATTTGTGTTTTTAGCTTTTGAAAAAAATAGTTTTTGTTATTACTCAAAAAAAATTATTTCTGCCAAAAAACTAATTGGTCAAATACCTTCTCTAAGATGAGCAATTTTTTCTAAAAAAATAAACACGTTGATTTCCAGAAATTAAGTCAGAAGGTTATTAGTTGCAAGGCCACCTAATGAATAAATTAGATGTGAGATTATGTATACACATATCATTAATCATTTTGCACAACAAATCTCATGATAATCTAGCTATGAGTGGACAAGATACTTGAGACGGCTACTCATAATGATATTATATCAAACGTGAACGTCAAAGTTGAGATCATCAAATAAAAGTGAAGAAATAAGTGGTTTAAAACAACTTAATATCACAAGTTCCTTAAGGTAAAGTCACAAGTCTCTCAAGGTATTCATATCCATATCTATCCTTATAAATAACCTATCGTTGTCTTTGAAATTTTTAGAGTTTGACAAAAGGATTTTCAAGAGTACACATGCACATGAAAAAGCTCATTTGTAGCAACTCCCTTTTATGGTTTGCAATAAAGTTCTCTTTTGCTATAAACTCAACACTTTCCATACGGAAAAAATATGGAATTAGCTATGGATCGAATTCGTCACTAAAACCACCTAGGCAGCTCAATTTTCTTGTAATCCATCGTTAACCCATGGCAAAATGAAATTAGAATGAGATTTTTATTATTTAGCTACAAAATTTTATCTGTCGTTAATTTCTTGTTTTCTCTCCTTTATATTTATATGGAGAACTCAAAATATTGATAAGGCCTTTGCCTTTTCATTCATAAATATAAAGTGGGGACAACATGTAACACCCACACATATATCTATGGCTTAATACTTATACTTATCATAAGCTTCGCTAGCTAAGGCCTATGATGTTCTTTTTGTGCAATACATAAATTTAAAGTGTTCCACTCCTTTCATTTATAATAAGAAATAAATATCTTTTCAATTTTCACTAAAAGAAGAAAAGTGTTTCATTAGAAGTTGACGTTAATTAAGAGAATTATCCACTAATTAATTGGCAGATTAGTAGCCATGACACATATCCAATTCGATCTAGTTTAATTTATTCTGCTAATTTAATTCTTACAAACAAATTGTGTGTAATTTATTTGCATCATCTCAAGCAATACGTATATTCAATTATTGTTTCAATGTTCTCATGTTGATCACTTTTGTCTATTAATTATTTGTTCACTAAAAAAAGAATTAAATCAATATTTCACTAAATTTAAAATCATAACATGGTCTAATGAATAAAATATGAAATTTTACTCGGAATAAATTGGATATTCTGTAGAATATTCCACCTTAGCTTGTCTACAAAGAGAGAGGTTTCGTTATTGTAACGTTTTACTTAGATTTATTTAGAAAACAAATTTCACTTTTCAAATTATATTTAACTATCTTTTCATGTACGTAATGTACTAGTTGTTGATTTTCATGTTTTCTTTTTCCAATGCTATTTAAATAACATTTATATATATTTTATAAGCTAATAGGGTGAAGATGTATTCGAGAAATAAGAACCAATTGATACGTACATATTAATTATCTAGGTATTTTTATTTTTACGAAATTCAAATTTGTGGTACGAAAATAAATTTAAAACTTATACATTGACGTTCTAAGAAACTTTTACATCATCTTGTTAAGTTGACACAAGTACAACAACTAGTAACTCTAAGGGTGTGTTTGGTATGAAAGTTAATGTTTTCCATGGAAAATGTTTTCCTAGAAAATGTTTTTCTGGAAAACAAGTTGATTTCTGACTTATTTTCTCATGTTTGATTGGTGAGTAGAAAATATTTTTCGAAAAAGATTTTTAGTGTTTGATTTATGAATGAAAAATATTTTTGAGAAATAACTTTTATTTTTACTAGAGTAGAAAATAATTTTTGAAATTGAAAATATTTTTTAAAAACAAACTTAAATTTTTTTTGGGGTGGGGGTGGGTGAGGGGGAGGGGTCGAGGGTAGGGTTGAAAAATTGAAATTTTGAAGTTGAGAATATTTTTTAAAAACAAACTTAAATCTTTTTTGGAGGGTGGGGCTGGTAGGGGGTGGATGGGGGAGGGGGGATCGAGGGTAGGGGTGAAAAAATGAAATTTTGAAATTGAAAATATTTTTTTAAAACAAACTTAATTTTTTTTTTTGAGGGTGAGGTGGGGGCTGGTAGGGGTGGGGTGGGCCGGGGGCTAGGTAGGAGGTGCGTGGGGGGGGGGGTCAAGGGTAGGGTGAAAAAATGAAATTTTGAAGTTGAAAATATTTTTTAAAAACA
>JAJOOE010018197.1:0-14185 GCA_036250405.1 Solanum raphanifolium | reverse complement strand
ACCACCCAACATTACTCTTACACTATAAATACAACTCTCTCATCTATGCATCCATCTATCACTCACTCTAAAGCAAACCACTACACAAACTAACCTCCCCCCCCCCCCCTCCCATACACACACACACAACTCCAAACAACAAAATATGTGCAAAAAAGACTTCAATGTGAAAGTGAACAAGAGTGAATTAGTGGCAGCAGTGTTGCCAATGCAAGAACATTGGCTACCATTATCTAATCTTGATTTACTCTTACCTCCATTGGAGGTCGGAGTAATGTTCTGCTATCTAAATCCCATTATTGTTTCGGAGAAAATTAATATGAATTTAGAATTTAACTCAATCGTAAAAATACTCAACACATCTTTGGCTGAAACATTAGTTTCTTACTATGCATTTTCTGGAGAAATAGTTGAAAATTCAGCCGGAGAACCGGAGCTTCTTTGCAATAATGGTGGTGTTTCTTTTATTGAAGCTTTTGGTGATGTTGAGCTTAAAGATATTAATTTTTATAATCCAGATGAAAGTATTGAGGAAAAATTTGTTCCTAAAAAGAAGCATGGTGTTCTTGCTATTCAGGT
The DNA here is from genome assembly GCA_036250405.1 of Solanum raphanifolium. Taxonomy (NCBI): domain Eukaryota; kingdom Viridiplantae; phylum Streptophyta; class Magnoliopsida; order Solanales; family Solanaceae; genus Solanum; species Solanum raphanifolium. The sequence continues at coordinate 13,606 of JAJOOE010018197.1, read as the reverse complement.
AAAATATGTCTTAATAATTATGTGCAAAACAATTTCTCCTTTTTTTCATGCATGTGACTTAGTGAATGTCCCATGTAACAACGATAACAACATATTCAGTAATTAGTTTAATCCTATATATATATATATATATATATATATATATAAAAGTGGCATCAGAGAATGATGAGGTGTAATATGTAGACCTTAACTCTATTTGTGTGAGCTGCTAGAGAAATAGCTAGTTAGTTTTTATATATTCTCGATTTTTTTAGAACATGATTTGAAAATATTATTGATCATTGAGGTGCGTGACTAGTGTGATTTTAAAACTCCATTGACAAGCGTAAGGGTGGATGTACAATTCGGGTTATGGATTTGACATAACTAAGTGATCAATTTAACTTAAATCTTGTATTTATCTTGAAAATTTTATTTAATATGTATAAATTATTAAGTTAAAATCTAGAAACTTAAAAGTATTAAAATCTTACATTTATAAACTTCAAATCATGAACATGGAAATCTGATTCTTTTCAAGAGCCAAACATGCAAAAAATATTCTTTTTGATAATGAGTGACGATAAGACTCGAACTCATATAGTACCCTTGTCTACTTTAATATCATCTTAAAGTGTGTGACTATCTTCATCATCAAATAACATAAGCTAAGTTGTTACTCCTTCCGTTCACTTTTACTTGTCCAACTTGGACTTTACAAACCCTAAGAAACAATAATCGACATTAATCAATATCAATTGATGCTTAATTTTTTATCTTACGAATTGATTTGGACATTATTAAGTAATAATTGCTCAGAGTAAAATTGGAAGAAAAAAAATGATGAGTAAAGTGAATTTTCTTTTTGAAATAGTGGACAAGTAAAGTGAACGAAAGAATAGATTAAACATATTTTTATTTACTTAACTTATTATGTTTTCAACAAAAATGTTTAAAAAACAAAATGAAGTTTATCATATTGAATATATAAAAAGACAATATATTTTTAAAACAGATTAAAAAAAACATATGACACGTAAATTGAGATTAAGGTAGTGTTACTCTTTTAAGCAATAAAAGTTGATAACCCTCATAACCTAACTTTGTACTCTTGTTTTGTTTATTTAATAATTTATAATTCCTTTGAATTATACCCATTTTTTTGGCGCAGGCTACACGACTCAAATGTGGAGGAATAATTGTGGGTTGCACATTTGATCATAGAGTTGCTGATGCATACTCAGCCAACTTGTTTCTTGTGTCATTGTCTGAATTAGCTCAATGCAAGCCACTCTCTCAACTCCCATCGTTTCGACGATCATTCGTTTTTCCTAGACATCCTGGTTACTATGATGACTCGATCAATGACTTATATGTACCAATATCAACCCTACCTCCCACGAAACCCGAAATTCTTAACCCTAATGATCAAGTCATTAGTAGGATTTACTATGTCACGGGAGACAAAATTGAGCACCTTCAATCACTAACCAATTGTCATGACCAAAAAAGCACGAAGTACTCCCAGAGGTCTAAACTTGAATCATTCAGTGCTTTCCTGTGGAAAACTATTGCATGTGGAATAAATAAAGAAACTTCGGGTTTCAGCAATTTTAGGTTTGGCATTGTGGTCGATGGTCGGACTAGATTGATAAGTAATAATGTAGATGTTAATAATCAAGATAAGTCGCTAAAAGGGTATTTTGGTAATGTTCTCTCCATCCCATTTGGAGAGAAAAAAGTCGAGGAGCTAAAAGAGAAGTCATTAAATTGGGTGGCAAATGTAATCCATGAATTTCTTGATATCGCGAAAACACAAGAGCATTTTCTTGGATTGATAGATTGGGTTGAGGCGCATCGTCCTAAACCATCCATGGCAAAAATATATGCCATGAATGGTGATGGACCCGCGGTGGTAGTGTCATCGGGGCAACATTTTCCTGCGAAAAAGATTAATTTCGGATGGGGTCAAACAGCCTTCTGGTCATACCATTTTCCGTGGGCCGGAAAAGCGGGATATGTGATGCCAATGCCAAGCCCTAAAGGAAATGGAGCATCTCTTGAAATGGCAAATGGAACTTATTGAGGCTTCTCCATCCCACGTGTTCGAACCCGTAACGGCAAATTATTTCAACTTGATTTGACTACAGTCCGTTTCTAGTCATTAAGTCATGTCCATCTATCCTATCTAAGCAATTGTAACGTTTTTTCTCTTGTTTCATTTATCGTCATGGGAATATGTAACTGTTATTTATAATTGGGATATGTATGTAGCATAGTTCTTCATTTTCTTGTTTTCTTCGTCATGTAAGAGTGGTTTATTTAATTAAAAAAAGACTCTGCCATTATTAACTTCTTTTTTTTTTTTTAACCTTGTCAAGTTAAATGGACCTACAATAAGCAACTACTCCTAGAAAGTATCGAGATATTATAACTTGAAAATAATTAATGACTAGTAATTATATTATGTCTGTGGTTGCAGGGCTCTACCCATAGGCTAAAAAGGTATTGAAGAGAGGTGATTAGACAGGACAAGATGTAACTTTATATTAGCGAGGACTTGATTCTAGATAGAAAAGAGTGGTGGTGACGTATTAGGATAAAAGGTTAGTAGGGGTAGAGTGTTGTCTTGACTTGCGAAGGTATAGGCTTATTAGTATTTGTTGTAGTACTAGTTGTACTTGTTGCCTTGTAGTTCTTGTCATGTGTTGTTTATTGTATTTCGATTATCGCATTATTTTGTTGTTGTTATTGTTTCTTTCTTATAGACTTCACACTATTTATCTTATTAATTGTTATGCTTTCGTCACTATTTTCTTCTTTTAATTGGATTTGATGGCTTGATGCACTTGAGTCGAGAGTCTTTCGGAAATAGTCTTTTTAACTCCACAAGGTAGTGGTATAGGTCTACGTACACTCTACTCTCCTCAAACCCCACTTAGTAAGATTTTTTAAATATGTTATTATTAATCTTATTAAATAATGATATTTTTAATAAAAATTCCGAGTTCGCAATTATGAACAACTTAAATTAAAGCTAACATGGCCAAAGAAGTAACACCAAAAGGATATTCCATATATATAGAGAGCTAATAGTCTAATACTTACAATGAATAAAAGTCAATTTTTTAGCTTACAGCCAAAATCCAAATGGTCCTAGCAAGCTCAATAATCAATAAAGGGAAAGAGAACAAATATACCTGAACTATCGTAAATGATATGCAAATATCTGTCGTCTTCTGTCATCCAATAACTAGAGCAATTCACTCTAACGGAAGACTAACTAGGGACACATAGCGCAATCTTATCTGTCGATCCAATATTTAATAAATGTTGGTCGGTGGATAAGATTATGACACGTGTATGTTCGTTAGTATAAATGGTATATATGTTTTAGGTTTTGGACGCCAGAGGCACTAATATCCCAAAAGTATGGTAGAAATAATTTGCATACCATTTATGATAGTTTGGGGTATATTTGTCCTTTTTCCATCAATAAATATTATGCTGCAGGTTACACAACTCAAATGTGGAGGAATAATTGTGGGTTGCACATTTGATCATAGAGTTGCTGATGCATACTCAGCCAACTTGTTTCTTGTGTCATGGTCTGAATTAGCCCAATGCAAGCCACTCTCTCAACTCCCATCGTTTCGACGATCGTCCCTTTTTCCTCGACATCCTGGTTACTATGATGGCTCGATCGATGACTTATATGTACCAATATCAACCCTACCTCCCACAAAACCCGAAATCCTTGACCTTAATGATCAAGTCATTAGTAGGATTTACTATGTCACGGGTGACAAAATTGAGCACCTTCAATCACTAGCCAATTGTCATGACAAAAAAGGCATGAAGTCCCAGAGGTCTAAACTTGAATCATTCAGCGTTTTCCTATGGAAAACTATTGCATGTGGAATTAATATAGAAATGTCGGGTTTCAACAATTTTAGGTTTGGTATTGTGGTCGATGGTCGGACTAGATTGATAAGCAATAATGTAGATGATAATAATCAAGATAAGTCGCTAAAAGGTTATTTTGGTAATGTTCTCTCCATCCCATTTGGAGAGAAAAAAGTCGAGGATCTAAAAGAAAAGTCGTTGAATTGGGTGGCAAATGTAGTCCATGAATTTCTTGATATCGCGAAAACACAAGAGCATTTTCTTGGATTGATAGATTGGGTTGAGGCACATCGTCCTGAACCATCCATGGCAAAAATATATGCCATGAATGGTGATGGACCCGCGGTGGTAGTGTCATCGGGGCAACATTTTCCTGCGAGAAAGATTAATTTTGGATGGGGTCAGCCAGCCTTCTGGTCGTACCATTTTCCATGGGCTGGAAAAAGGGGATATGTGATGCCAATGCCAAGCCCTAAAGGAAATGGAGATTGGATTGTGTATATGCATCTCTTGAAATGGCAAATGGAATTTATTGAGGCTTCTCCATCCCACGTGTTCAAACTCGTAACTGCTAATTATCTCAATTTAATTTGACTATACTCTGTTTTTAGTCATTGAGTCACATCCATCTATCCTATTTAAGTAGTTTTAACGCTTTTTTTCTTGTTTTATTTACCATCCTTTGAATATGCAAATTAAAACGTTATTTATAATTTGGACATCTATATATGTAACATATGTAGTTCTTCATTTTCATGTTCTCTTCGTCATGTAATAGTGGTTTGATTTGAAATTTTAAAACAAAAAACCTACGTGCATTATTGACCACATATAAGTAGGATGGAGTTATAGATCTGCTTCGACAGTTGCATTAGCTTTGACTAAAACTGTGTATTATATATTTTTTTTAAATCTATATAATACATATAAATAATTTATAGATAACTCATTCTTCTAGCTTATTTTTCTCTAATTAAATATAAATTCAGAAATCCTAATTCTACCTGGGGAAAATAAATTAAAACAGGGTCAACTTGAAGTCAATATTGTTAAATAGACCTACAATAAGCAACTACTCCTAGAAAGTCTCCGGATATAATAACTTGAAAATAAATAATTACTAGTAATTATACTATGTATGGTTGTAGAGGTACGCGAAAGGTCGGGGTAGAGGTAGGTCGAAAAAGTATTGAGAAGAGGTGATTAGATGTAACTTTATATTACCAAGAACATGACTTTAAATAAGAAGAATCGTGTATTAGGTTAGAATGTTAGTAGGCGTATCATGGTGTTTTGCCTTGCGAATGTATAGGCTTATTATTAATTAGTGCATGTCGTACCCTTATAGTTCTTGTCATGTTTTGTTTATCATATTTCACAGGGGTAGAGCTACCTTTGTCCGAGGAGTGTCAAGCGACACCCCTTTCTTAGAAAATTTACATAGTATATAGATGTCAAATTTTGGTTTTTATATATATATTTGATGACTCAAGGTTCATATTAGGGAAAGGAGAGTGAGGGGAAGAGGGGGCAGCCCTCGGCCCTATATATATTTGCAATGAAAAATGATTGCAAATGTTATTTGCAATGGGGAGGTGCGGGGTGGGTTTAGCTTAACCCGCAAAAATGTTTAACCTGCTCCACTCCGCCCACATAACAATCTTTTTCATTTCAACCCGCTTCACTCCGCCCTACATGAATTTTTCAATATTTTTCTTTTTTAATTAAGTTTTTTATACTAAGAATAAAAATTTTAAAAATAAATTCATTTTCTCATTAAGTTGTATTAATTTAATAGATAATGCCTTAAAATTTTAAATTTATTTAGAGGTCAATTATATTGGGAAGAATGTAAGAAATCGTATTAGTTTTGATTGAACCATTTTCATTTACTAGCTTAGATATTTTAGCAAGTTGTATTAAAATTATTATTGTATTAATTTTATTTCATGTTTAACAACTTTGAGCAATAGCAATGGCCATTACCAAATGATCACACAATTTTTGTCAGAAAGTAAAATAAAATAAAATTCATAAAACTCAATACTTCAAAACTCTCTTTAAATTAGAAAGCATTGATTCCATTTTATTTTTTTGATATAATAAAAGACAAGAAACCGATCGGTATTACTCTTATTTGAAAATACCTTTTTAAGAAATTGATTCAACTATAAACACTAAAATATGTTATCATATAAATATATATTTAAAGAAACTTTCAATTGATATTAATCTGAATAAAAATTTATGTATTTATCATGAGACTTGTGTATTTTTATTCGTAAAAGGTATTCCATCACTCTTATAATATTTGGTAAGTAAGCCATAAAATAATATCGCAAAAGTATTTATGTATAGCAAAACACTATGAGACACAGAGTGGGGGTTCAGGGTGGCAGGGTGGATAAATAAAGAGGAGACAACGAACTTGGAGTGTGTACTTATGAAATTTTTTATTTTATTTTTAATTTTATAAGGAAAATCATTTTCTCATTTTTTATAAAATTTTGTTATTTTGGAAAAAGTATTTTTCAAAATATATTGAATAATATCTTCCTTGGTATTAAACAAACCCAAGGGTTCTAAAGAATAGTTTTATACAATTTCTTGAGTTTAATTAGCAAAACCACTTCCATCTTGGTTCTAAAGAATAGTTTTATACAATTTCTTGAGTATCATTAGCAAAACCACTTCCATATTTGTAACATCTTGCGAGTTGAAACAGCTAGGAAGAAGCTAAGAATTGGAAATAGTCATTTTTGGAAAGAACTGAAAATCTGGAAATTTGTTTAGGTTAGGAAAAGTGAGTTTTTGGTCAACTTCAAACGGCCATAACTCCTAGCTCAAGATGAGTTAGGTGTACTTCAAGATATGGTTGGAAAACTCTAGGAATGATCTTTCCAACGCAGCCAAGTTTGCGCAATTCCGAATTTGTATGAGTAAGTTGTGCCCTTTGGAAGTAGGGTTGTAGGATTAAGGAAATGTCCAAATTCTGATTTTTCAAGGGTAGTTTGGTCTTTTCCTTACCCTTTTATTTTAATTCATTTTCGGTAATTACTTAGGGGTCTAAACTGAACTTAGTCAGTTTATGCTTTTGGAAAAAAAGTTAGGGTTTTAAGAGAAGAGAAAAGAAGAGGAGAAAAGAGGAGAAAGGAGAAAAACGTTCAAGATTCATCAAGATCGTCGAGTTTGGCTTGTGAATTTCGTCGGGGGTGATCCCTACAAGGTATGTGAGATCACATAGCGTTGGGTTAATTCTCCCACACGCCAATCATTATTTAGTTCAACGAATTTAAGTTCTTGAAAGCTTAGAAATTGAGTTCTTGAATGGGTTTGTTGAAGTTTCATTAGATTCTTGTTTCGCGGAATTCATTGAGGAGTTGTTTGATCCTAATATGTGAATTTGGGTTCGATTTAGAGTAGAATTTGATGTACTTTGAACATTTAATCAATTCTAAGTGTTGGGTAAAACGAACCCACGGAGTTTAGAAGGTTTAGAGCCGAAAAAACGAAGAAGAGATTTCGTCAAACGAAATCCGACATCAGTGGAGCGTCGCGGAGCTGGTTCCCAATTTTGGGAATTTTCATTTCGTGTCACGGAGCCGTCACAGAGTCTTCTGCCTCAAAAGTCATTTTCGAAACTAAAAATTAAATGTCTCTGCATCGCGGACCCACCCTCAGATATTGATTTTTGGTCTTTTTCTCATGTTTAGCTATCTAAATTCATTCCTAAACATCATGAGATCTTTCCTATCACAAATCACGACCCTTGAATCCATAATTCAATTCAAGGACCAGTTAAGAGTCAAGTCAAGAGCAGTTATGATCAAAGTCAAGAGTCAAGTTAAGAGAAGTTCATAAAGTTTTCCAAAAGTCTTTTGCAAACGTTTTAACCTTGTTTTAAGTTCAGTAAAGAGTAAAGTTGAAGTTCATTTCTTCAAAAGTATATGGGGACTAAGTATTCCCAAAGATATTTAAAATGTTTTCACATTTAAATAAGAACGGAAACTGAGATTTCCAAAGAGCCTTCGGGCTAGTTTTTAGAAAAAGAGTAAGAGCTTTCTAAATGAAGCAAGAGGGGAAACTTTGATTTCCAAGATAGCCTTTAGGCTAAGTTTTTTAGCACTAATCTCAAATCACAGAAAGAAGTATGTTTTTAAAACATAAAGAGCTAGTATATTTTGGGAGTAGTATTGAGCACCGATATGGCCACAAGCTTGAGTTCAGATAACTCACGTCTCCATAAACCATGTAGCCATCATGGGTAGAAAAGGGTCATACTTTTTTAGGTGAATCCTTTTCGCATAAACTAGTGGATCCACTTAGTAGTTCAGGTCCTATACATGCGGCAAGGTATAGGATGCGCTGGCAGCGTTAGGGAGATCGTTGTATCATCACAATAGCTCTTATGTGATGGTTGTCGGTTACAGAAACTCCCACAGCAGTACTTTGTATTTTTATATACATCAGTTTATTTGTATTTTTACATACATCTCAGAGTTATTGTATCTTTGCATACACACAAAGTTAACAACATGTTTTAAACAACTTTTCTTTAAATTGCACTTGTTTTAAACTGCTTTATATTGAAATGAGTTCAGTTATGTTGAGTTAAGTTGAGCCAGGTAAGCTCTTCAGTTCCTTTCAGATTCTTTTCAAGCCTTTGTTGTGTTTAGCATTCCAACTCGCATACTTGTACATTAAATGTACTGATGCCAGTTGGCATGTGTCACGCCCCGAGCCTACACCCTGAGCGGGACTGGCACTCGGAGACCATTGTTGGCCCCAAGCGAACCATTGGCCTAGCATACTTAACTCAGCGGAAGACTTAACTCAACTAAACAATCTCAAATAACAACTTAAAGAATAATAAACTGGCCAAAATGGCACTTAAGTCGTTAAACATCTGAAGGATAAAGAAAGACATCTGCACTAATAACTATTTGACTGTCTATGAAGCCTCTAAAATACTGAGATGGATGTTGGGACAAACCCTACAACATCCTAATAAATGAAAGACTGAAAGCGAATAAAAGAGTCCTCCGAAATGCAAGGAGGCTCATCACTGACTCTAAGCTGCTCAACTGGATCAACGATGCGCCGTAATGCCGATCTTAGTTACCTATGTCTGCATCATAAGACGATGCAGGCCAACTGGCATCAGTACATTGAATGTACGAGTATGCGAGTTGGAATGCTAAAACAACATAGGCATGAAAGAATCTGAAAGAAACTGAAAAACTTACCTGGCTCAACTCAACTCAACCTAACTAAACTCGTTTCAATATAAAGCAATTTAAAACAAGTGCAATATAAAGAAAAGCTGTTGAAAAACATTATATTAATTATGTGTGTATGCAAAGACACAAATGACTCTGAGATGTATGTAAAAATACAATAAACTGATGTATATCAAAATACATTAACTTCTGTGGGAGTTTCTCTAACCGACAACCATCACATAAGAGCTATAGTGATGATACAACGATCTACCTCACGCTGCCAGCACATTCTATACTCGGCCAAAGGTATAGCACCTGAATTGCCTAATGGATCCACTAGTCTATTGCGAAAAGGATTCATCTAAAAAGTATGACCCTTTTCTACCCATGGAGGCTACATGGTTCTATGGTGACGTGAGTTTTCTAAACTCATGTTCGTCCCCAATTCGGTGCTCAATACTACTCCTAAAATATACTGGCTCTTATGTTTTAAAAACATACTTCTTCTGTTATTTGAGATTAGTGCTCAAAAACTTAGCTCAAAGGCTATCTTGGAAATCTTAGTTTCCGTTCTTGTTTCATTTAGAAAGTTATTACTCTTTTCTGAAAACTACCCCGAATAGCCTTTGGAAATCTCAGTTTCTGTTATTATTTAAATGTGAAAACATTTATAAACTCTTTGGGAATACATAGTCCCCCAATACTTTTGAAGAAATGAACTTCAATCTTTACTCTATACTCTTTACTCAACTTGAACTTTAATTCTTAAAACAAAGTTAAAACATTTGGAAAAGACTTTTGGGAAAACTCTAAGGACTTATCTTGACTCGACTCTTACTTCTCTTGACTTTGATCTTAACTTTCCTTGAATTGGATTATGGATTCAAGGTTCATGATATCATATTTATGAATGATTTCATGATGTTTAGATGTACCTTAGAGTGTTTGAATCGACTAGGAAACATAGGTACATCACTTAGGAACAAGTACGAGAATGTGGGGAAAGAATGGGGAGAACTGGTGTCCCTGGCGCTCTGAGAGGTGTAGGGAGCCAGCCCTCAAACTTCAGAGAAGTTTCTGTGGCATACTGGCTGGCGCGACGCGCCAGAGGCCACAGTTCAGAAGAACTTTTCTGGTGCTCTGGCAGGCGCGGCGCCCCAAGCCTTGACCAGAAAACCTCCGACTTTTCTCTCTCGTTTTTCATCTCTAAAACTCTCTAAACTCACATGGTTCCTTCCCTAAACACTTAGTATCAGTTGTACCCTCAATATACAACCAATCTAACTCGAAAAACAACCCGAAAACCTGAATCAAATCAACCCCCAAGCACCAACAACTCAACCAACAAGAATTTTGACAGTTGTTCTTCAAGAACTTCACTTCTTAACATGTAAACAACTCCAAATCGCTGAATTGAAACAAGTTGATGTGTGGGTGAACTAACCCAATACGAAAAGTCTCACATACCTTAATAGGGATCACACTCGACGAATTCCACTCCAAACGCTTGACGTTTTTGGTGAAATCTTGGCTTTTCTCCCTTTCTTTCTTTCTTTCTTTCTTTCTCTTTTCTACAAGCCCTATGCGTGAATTTAATTTTACTAATCTAACCAAAAAATAAGTTTTACCCCAATAAATCCCTAAAAAGAATTAGGAAATAAATTAGAGAAAAGAATACCTTCCCCTTCCCTAACTTCGGATTGGGACTTTTCTCAATCCAACAGCCCAACTTCCGAAAGGCATATCTCACTCATATGATGTCGAAATCGCGTAAACTTGGCGGCATTGGAAAGATCTCTCCAAGGGCTTTCTAACCATATCAAGATCTGCTCCTAACTCATCCTGAGCTAGGATTTATGGCCATTTGAAAAATGGCCAAAACTCACTTTCTTAACTTAGACAAAAATTTCCAGATTTGTTTATCCTTCCAAAAATCAATATTTTCATATTTTAAACTCTTTATAGTCGTTTCTAGGTGCGAGATATTACAGCTTGCATCGTATTATGATGCAGACACAGGTAACTAGGATCGGCATCCAGCGCATCGTTGATCCAGTGAGCAGTTCAGAGTTTGTTGGTGAGCCTCTTTGCATTCCGGAGGATCCCTTTTGTTTACTTTCAGTAATAGATAGTTCATTAGGATGTCGTGGGCCTGTCCCGACATTTGTCTCAGTTGTTTTAGAGGCTTCATAGATAGTCAGTCAGATGTTAGTTCATTCGTCATCATTTTGTTATTTACTTATGTTCAGATTTGAGTTGCCATTTTGGTTAAGTTAAATGTTTATTTTAAAACATTATGAGTTCAGTTTGAGACATATTGAGTCATCTTGTATTTGGATTCTCTTTCTTATGTCTAAGTCTTCCGCTGAGTAAGTAAGTCAGGTCAAGGGTTCGCTTAGGGCCAGCCACGTCCAGGGTGTTGGCTCGGGGCATGAGAAACTTGGTATCAAAGCACAGAGTTCAAGAGTCCTAGGGAATCTATGAAGCCGTGTCTGTAGATTTCTAGTTATCAGTGTGAAGCGCGCCACATCTATAATTAGGAGGCTGCAACATTTAGGAAAATTTCTCACTTCGTGCATTAGAGTTTGATCTCTAAAAAAGTTTCCCTCTAATTCGTGCTTGCGGGTGTTTCCAGATAATCATGCCTCCACGAAGAGCAGTCAAAAGTAGTCCTACTAAGAGAAATGTCGAGGAACAAAAGGTACCGAATGCACTAGAAGTGTAACCCCAAGGAGAGGTCACAGTTGTTGACACCCAATTTTGGTCCTCCCCGATAATAATTGATTTCCGAGCTTCTTAATTTCCAAACGATTTAGAATAATTAGTCTTATAAAATTCAAATAGTTTCAAGGTTATTTTAAGTAATTTCAGTCGACTTTTATAGCGGTTTGAATAATAAATATATTTTATATAGTTATATATGTAATTAGTATTTTTATAAACATTCAAAAATCATATCAAAAAGATTTTATTTTATTAATTTAGTTTAGATTAAATCATGATTGCAATTTTGAAATTAATTAGTTTGTATTTAGGTTAATCATATTTAATTTAATTAAATATGTTATTTCGTTATGATTAAGAACCTCGTTAGTTAATTATATTGATTCTTCTTATTTAGAATTTAGCCGAATTCACCATTTAATTCAAACTTAATCATATTGCTAGGTCAATTTTGACCAATCGTAATCTATATGATTAAGTTCTAAAGGATTTGGCTTACTCCTCTTGAACCATTTTGTTTTCTGTTAATTTCAAGACCATCACAGCCCATTTCCCATTACAATTCATCAACCCAGGCCCACTTCTTCCCCCAGCCCACTTTCATTTATTCACAAGACCAACAATACCATACACAATACATTCAACAACTCCAAACAACGTACAACACAAATGACCCCAGTACACACGCTTCTTCTTCCTCGCATGAACAGCAACAAACGACGACAAATCCAGTAGTCCAACGTCTCTCTCCAAATCGTACCATTCCAGCAGCTGCGTCCTCTGTCCCACCTGTCCTTCCACCTTTCCCCTTTCGGAATGAGTTAAAACCTCAAGAAAAGGGTGTTTGTCTGAAATGGTGAAAGTTTTTGGATTTTGAAATTCAAATGGTCCCTTACCTTGAATCCAAATTCTATCCGTTTTCCCCCCTAAAAGGATTAGAACCCTAAAATCCCTCTATAAATACTACCCTCTGTTTTAGTAGCTGGGGGAGGATTTTTTTTTGGTTTGAACGAAAACACAAGGCAAGTTCTTGCTAGAAATACAGAGAACAATCTTTAGGAACAAGTAGCAATACACTCGAAATACGCTCCTAAATAGAGAGCTGTTAGAACTTCTGTCCAGTTCCTTGACTACCGTTCGTGTTCGAGTTTATCGTGGTGGAAGCCGTCACTTCTCTGCTTGTCTTGCCTAGTTCGCTGCTGTAACGACTCGGAAAAAAATGATAGGTTAAGCAAGAGCCTATGACTTTGTGTTGACTTTATAATGAGGTTCTATGAGGGGTTTATACGTAATTTCGTTTTCATTGTGTAACTCCGACAATTTAAAATGAATAAGAATAAGCTTGAAATTGGAAGTAGTCACTTTTGGAAAAATTCAGAATCTGGAAATTTGGTTGTGTGGGAAATCAGTGAGTTTTTGGCCAACTTTGATCAGTCATAACTCCTAGATCAGGATGATCCAGGAGTAGTTCTAGTTATGTTTGGAAAGCCCTTGGAACAATCTTTCCAACGCCACCGAGTTTGTTCGATTCCGAGTTCGTATGAGCGAGTTATGCCCTTTGAAAGTTGGGCAGTTGGCAGGGAGTCCGTCCGGAAATTTAAGGGCATTTTGGTCTTTTCACAAATCTTATCTTTTGAGGTTATATTGTTGTGTTAGGCTGTTTGTGGATCATTTTTGTTCCATTTTAAAAGAGTAAGAGTTAGGGTTCTTGAGTGAAGAAGAGAAGAAGAGAGGAAGAAGAGGAGTTGGAGCTAGGGTTGAAGATTTCTTGGTGT
>JAJOOE010018196.1:0-19108 GCA_036250405.1 Solanum raphanifolium | reverse complement strand
CAAAAGAGAACTGGGCAGGGGAATATTTTTATTGTATAATTATAAGTGTATAGGACGAATATATATGTATTTGCATGTGTATATACAATTTTCTCTCGCTTTATACAAACAGAAACGCAATTTATACACTTATGTTGTATAAAACGAGAAAGAGAGAAAGACAAAATAGAACTGGGCAGGGGAATATTTTTATTGTATAATTATAAGTGTATAGGACGAATATATATGTATTTGCATGTGTATATACAATTTTCTCTCGCTTTATACAAACAAAAACGCAATTTATACACTTCTGTGTATAAAGCGAGAGAGGCGAGCACAGAGAGAGTGAGCGAGAGAGGAGAGTGGCGAGCGAGAATTTGAGGGAGAGAAGCGCTAGCAAACAGTTTGCTACAGGACACAATTAAATCAAAGTGTGATTATACCATTTAATTTGAATTAATAGTTTGCCATTATGTACAATTTTCCCTTCTATTAATTAATGCATATAATATAGGTCCCACTTCTTATTTCCTTTTCTTTATTTATACCTTATAACTTCTTTCATTTTATTTTTTATGGCAAAATCATTTTTTAAAATGCTAATTACTTTATTTGTTTACCAAATATGGAAAAATTATGTCTTTCTTTTAGTTTGTTATATATCTAAAAATTGTATAAATATAAATAATACTATAAATCATAATAATTAACAACTTAAATATTTAAAAGTTAAATAAAAAAATTTAATTGACTCTCGAAATTATATTAGTATCAATTTATAAATCACAATAATTAACAATTGAAAAAGTATAAAATACATATAAAAAATTGCTTGACTTTAAAAAAATCTTATCAGTGCTACATAAATTGGGACAGGAGAAGTAACATATATGATTTGAAAATTACGTTAAATATTTAAAAGACATAAAAAATGATTAATTTTTGAAATTCTATACATGCCACGTAAATTGAAACAAAGAGAGTAATATATATTATTTTAAAAATTATATAAAAAGTACTAACAACTTAAAATCATATAAAAATTTGGCTAATTTTTCAAGTTCTATGACACTCCCTTCGTCCCTTATTAATTGACTATTATTCTAAAAATAGTTGTCTCATATTAGTTGATCATCTTACTAAATCAACAAAACATTATTTAAAATTTTCCTATATTACCCTTGCCGTTAATTCCTTTTGAAAGTGTCACATTTGTTTGTAAAATTCTCACAAAATTTTTTAAGGGTTGAATTAATAAAGTTATTTTCTTATATATAATTTCTTCAGTACCGTCCAAAATGAAAAGTAATCAATTAATATGAGACGAACGGATATTGGGCCCGTGCTAGCGTCGTGTATCTAGTTTTTATTAATATAAGAATAAGTACTCGAAAAGGTTATTCAATCTTAAAGTTTGATATTTTTTTAAAAATAATAATAATAATAGTGTCTTATATTTGGTGACGCAATTCTAACTCATTTGTCAATCTATTGATGTCAACATTTGTTTCATAATTAGAAAATGACTTGATTTTATCCAACCGTCCAAATTAAAGTATTTTCATAGAAAACGTATAACTAAAATTGTAGTTTTACAAGAAATTAAAACATTATTGAGGAGGCTTGTTCTAATCGTTAAGAATTTCTATCATCAATAAACAGATTGAAAATTCGAGTTTACTCGTATCGAAGGATAAGAGAAAACATTATTAGTTCTCCTCGAGTTTTTTTTTTAAAGCTAAGATGGTAGGAAAAATGTTGAATTTTGAAGTTTACAAACAAAAGGAGTTCTAACTATTGAACTCAGGGTCATGCTGTCGCTATTATATAGTTTAAAATAAATACAATTTATAGCATTAATTAATAATTTCATAACAAATTTTAAGTCAGATACATGTATTTTGCTATCAGATATATTGAAATAGAGAGAGAGAGGGAGCTTTGTCTATGTATTTCAGATACATGTGAATCATACGGAATACACACAAGAGATGTATGTATTTGTATGTATCTAATGTGATTCACATATATCTAGGATACATATATAGAAGAGTGACGAGCGAGATTTGTCTATGTATCATAGATACATGCGAACCTAGAGAGGGAGGCGAGCGAGATTTATCTATGTGTATCCCAAGTACATGCAAATCCACTTGGATATAGTGTATCTAGAGTAAATTACACCTAATTTTGACACAAGTATCTCGAGATACATATATCTGGATGTATCTGGGAACACCAAAAATCTAGTAAGATTCGTAATATTGCAAACTAACGTATATCTAAGTAATTAGCTCCTAAACTAGTGAAATTTTGATAAGTTACCCAATTATATTTTGCTTTTACACACATTTTAAAAACAAATCCGAAGTAGTATTTAATTAATTTACTTATAACTCTTTTTGACGAAATTCATATTGTTAATTTTCAAAAATGAACAAAAAAAGAAGAGATTTATTCAACAGTTGAAAACATTGATTAACAATTAAATATGTTGTTAAATTCAAGTCACTTTAATGGAATAAAATCATATGAATGGATAAACGTGAAGACATATTCTTCTCAACATGAACGTTGAAAACTATAAGAGAGCTTACTTCAAGTATATAATAATGACTACTTCTAGTATTTTATTTGAAGTCAAACCTTTGAATATTCTTTTCTTTGATTATGGTTTTTCAATTATGTAAACATTATAATAATTATTTAAACATTTTTATCACTATAAAAATGCAGATGCTAATATTCTCTTAAATAAATTCATTTAATCATATCAAAATAGAAGAGGAGAAATAAAAGAATACTACGCTACTGATGAAGTTTGAATCCCGAGTCTCAATAATAAAAAAAAAGTGCAAAAATAACTTTTTTGTCAAAATCAGGAGTAAAAATTTGGCGAGTAAAAAACAATATCGTGTAGGATTTACTTTTAACAACGAGTTATTATAATTGTCAAGAAAAATAACCTTTTGTTATAATGCGGAGATTTTTTTGGTAAGTCGATGGGATTTCTCATTGTTATTGAGCTAAATTTGCCTTGATAATAAGTTATGTTGATCGTCAGTATTTTTGCTAGAAATTTTAATGAATTGTCAACATCTTTTTATTATTTGTGGTTATAATCCTGATGATCCTTGATCAAATTTTAACGATCACCATAATTTGTTGTATATAAACTCACCAACACGATTTTATCTGAAAATTGATCAAAATTATCTCTAATTAACTCCAAATTTGATATACAACCTTCTAATAATAATTTCAATAATTTTAATTGTTATATTCAACTAAAACATTTAAAAGTAAATAGATCCACTATATGTTTTTTCTAACATGTTTTTTTCAAGATAAAAAAATTCAATAATGGAGTTCTTAATTTATTTAATCCAACTAAACCAATTCAAAGAGTTAAGTGTACATGGAATATTACCAACAAAATTACAATCACAAAAAAGAAATGAGAAAAAAAAAAGGAAAAAGGAAGAGTAGGAGATGAAGAAGTGATTTTCTTGGGAGAATCTAAATCTGTTGAAACTTTTATGACTTTTTGTAAGGTCAAAAATTAAACATGGACTGACCCATTCAAGATTGAAGATTTAACTTGCAGCCCAAATGGAAGTCAAAGCCCATTGTTTCAATTACCCTCCATTCTTTATTTTGTTGTCATGATTGACTTGACACATAATTTAAGAAATAATAAATATAATAATAGTTTTATTATATTATTTCTAATTATTTGTTACGATACAATTCATCGGATCGTGTGACACCTACTCTATCATCTAGATAGGAGAATCCTCAACTTCAAATTAAATTATAATAAATGGAAGTGATCAACAAAATATAAACTGATCACCCTACTTATATATATATTGAAATACTCTTAACTTGATTTAAAATCAAAGTTATTTGCAAAAGAAATACAATAACCCTCCGAAGGAATTGGTCTAAACAAGTATAAGAACTTCTAAGAATACAACTTATAAAAGAAATAAGACTCAACTTCCACCATAAGAAAGAGGAGTAGAAGCGGTAGGAGATCACCATCGTTTTCACCTATGAGATATTATTGATTCCTGCAACTAGACTATGTCAAGTGCCATAACAAGAATAGTATTAGTATAAACATTATGTACTAATAGGTATCTTCGATCGACTAGAATCCATCACCTAATACAAAGTAGACATTCAGAAGGAAACATGCAATATGAAAGTTACACCATCCCTAAAGTCTATGCCCTTATATATGCTTGTACCATCCTAGATATAATGCCCATACAAAAACTAGTACACATAAGTCCAGCTTCATACCTCGTTCCGCTGTCAACTCCACTATTAAACATTCAATCCTCTTGTCACTCTAAGCTTCTCAAGTCTATTATTTATCAGATATATTTTAGTCCACTTTAACAAACACATATTGTTCCTGTAAAACAACTCCGAACAAGACTCCGGTCACCAACCTGATCTAACCAAACACATGAAATATGTCACCCACAAAATCACACACACTGACTATATTATGGTCCCACTCACCTTCTAAGTAACTTGGACCACCCAAGGATCCTCTAAGGCACCACCTAAGGTATTCAACATGTAATTCTGGTCTACATAAAAATTATTCCCGCATAAAATACACGTATCTGACTACTCAGGGTCAATAGGTGATAAACATAACATAAATAAGAAACTTGATTCGCTCACGAAATCAACATAAAAATTCAATTTTCTCATGAAATTCACACATAAATTGTTAGTATACTAGCGTCGTATTTGAACCAATCTGTGTTAGTGTTTCATATCATGTGTGGTACACGAGCCAATTATTGATATCTTGTATCACTGTGGTACTCGAGCCGATCTCTATCTCCATTGCTCTCATGCTGATAGTGTCTTAGGAGTGTTTTTGAAATAACCCTCATCTATATTTTCTCCTAATACATTATATTTTTACTAGGGTCTGATTCGATCAACCCGTTATAGCAGCCATGCAGGTGCTATAGCGGGAGGCTTTCTGTTACGATGAGCGGATATATATACACAATATTAACGCAAATTGGGTTAGACAAATATACTTAATTTCTTAAGAGACTTAAAATCTAAAATGATAACAATTAAATAGAAACGATGAAAACAACATTTAAAAATATTCACCACTAGCTTGAAATAGATAGATTTATAAAAATCACCGCTAGCTTGAATAATAAATTTGTCAAACAAATTCAATGAACCAAGTTGGGGTTGAAAACAAACAAACTAAAATTGAACCAAGTTGAGGATGAAAGTAAAAATAAAATAAAATAAAATAAGAAAGAAATCAAGTTGAAGACAATCTCTCTCTCTCTCCTTATAAAATAAACCGACATTCTTTTAAGTAGTTCGAAAGGGCGTAAGCACATAGAGATGCATGTAACTAATCAACAGTGTGAACATATTATCTTCAGTCGGCACCTGATCTAATCTTGTTTTTTTTTTCTTCTTATTATATAAAAAAAATTTGTTCTGATTTCTACTTTGTGCATGTGCTCAAAGAGAAAAACAAATCATATACGATTTGAGCTAAATAAAAATTGATTTTTTTTTGTCAGAGTTTGATGTGTTGTTTTTAGGGAAAAAGGGTATTTATAATTAACAAAAATAACATCTGGGTTGTTGTTTTTGTGTATTTTTTGAAGTTGGTGAGAGTATATGTGCTTTTCAAAGGTGGCGAATCCAAGAAAATCAAGTGAATATGTCAGATTTACAGATACGGAGGATACACAAACCACCGCCGTAACCGCCGCCGCCGGCAGCGTCGGCGGTGGTCAGTTTGATCAATTTTTGGAAGAAGATGATTATTCGATGTATACAGAGTATTCTGATTCTCAGACGAGAGATATGTCGGAGATGGTGACGGCGTTGACACATGTGGTATCGGGTCAGGATTATCGATCCGATACCAGTGGTGTTGGCGTTGGTGGTGGTGAGAGATATTATTCGTTGAATTCACCGTCTTCAGCTTATTCTTCGTCCAGCTCGGGTTCTAGAGCTGGACTGAAGAGAAGCCGTGATCAAGATGAATTTAGAAGTGGGTTGTCATCTTCATCCTCTGTTAAAATTGGTTAGTGAATTATCATTTTCCCGAGTTTCATATCTCAACTATCAGGGTTTCGTTATTAGTTTTTTTTTATTTTTTAAATGAACTAAAACACATCTCTATCTTTGTGTTGTTCTCTATTTTTTATTTTTAATTATCACTTTAGGAGGAAAAGGAAAAAAAAAATTGATAGTTGAAATTAGTTTTATACATAAATAGTTATGATTCAACTGTAAAATGAACTGCAAAATGTTTTTTTTTCCCCATTATTTCTTATTTTTAGTTTAATTCTCATTTATTTCCCTTGTAATCCTTTTTTTCTTGATCAAAACTAAAAGAATTGCTTGGTTAGTTCTATTCAATGGTATTATTGCATGTATTTGAAAAATGTAGACATTTCATCATTACCATAACTATGATAGTATTTAATTAAATTTAGATATGGAAATCCCAAAAATAGTTCATTTTTTTCTTTATTTGTTTTGCTTTTATCCTCAATCTAAGTAATAAGACTTATTATTTTTGTATCAGAAGAAACTACAAGTATGGTTGCACCATCAAACACAACAATTTCCACCACCACAACAATTCCCGCTTTCACAACCACAACCACAACCACGACCACGACCACAACAGGTGAGGGTTCGAGCGAAGAAACAGGAGGAGGAGATAGAAGGAGGAAATACAGAGGAGTAAGACAAAGACCATGGGGAAAATGGGCAGCAGAAATAAGAGATCCACATAAAGCAGCAAGAGTTTGGTTAGGAACATTCGATACAGCAGAAGCCGCAGCAAGAGCATATGATGAAGCTGCATTAAGATTTCGAGGAAACAGAGCAAAACTCAACTTCCCAGAAAATGCCAGATTATCGTTGCCACAAATACAAAATACTACAATATCAACAATCTCCAATCCGTCTCATCAATTTATGGCTCCAGTAACTCAACCAACGCGGTTTTTCAATCCGATGCAGAGTTCAGATACAACAAGAGACTACTGGGAATACTCACAATTGTTACAAAATCCAGGGGATTTTTCGGATCAACAACCATCGAACTTATTGGAACAAATGTTCGTTGCTTCATCAATGGCTATGTTGCATTCAAACACATTGCCATCAATATCTTCGTCTTCGTCGTTAGCTACTTCTGCAGCTTCTTCAACTTCATATCCCCTGTTATTTTCTAGTTATTACAGGCCACAAGCTAATCAAATTCAAGGAACCAACACAAGTAGCACCAGCACCAACAGCAGCTCCAGTTTTTCTGCACCATTTTGGAATAGCTCTACCCAATATCCACCATCTTCTAGTTGAATTCTCCAATTTTCTTGGGTAATATTTTCATATAAAAAGTTCTTTTTATATATATATATATATATATTTGGGAGATAGATAGTTTTTTTTTTTTTTTTCTTGGGTAATATTGGTTTATAATATTATTGTAGTATGTAATTCACACTAGTTAGGGGGAGGGATTAGAGGTAGGCAGGGGTATATCTATTGTTAGTAGTTGTCATTATTTTTGAATAGTTAAGAAATTTATACTCCCTTCTCCATACTCTTTTGACTCTATTACTCTTTCCTCATTTTAGTTTGTTAATTTTATTTTGTAAATTTTACATTTGAGAAGTGTTGGTAGAGCTTGCACTATCGGCTCTACTGGTCAATGAAGTTGTTGAAAATATTGAGGTTTCAGCCTCTCAGGTTCAAAATTTAGTGAAGTTGTCTAGTTTCGGTGGAAAGAGTTACCTGGTACCTGATACGTGTTGTTGGTGGGAGGTGACTAATATTTTGTAGAATCAGTCAAGGTGAGTTCAGGTTGATTATCCTGATCCGGGGTTGGAGCCGACGAGGAAAGTGAATTCCATAGTTCCGTTTGGAAAATGAAATGAGTAGGGCTCACTTGCTGCACTTCCTCTCCAAGGTTCGGTGCAGGGA
Source organism: Solanum raphanifolium (assembly GCA_036250405.1). Classification (NCBI taxonomy): domain Eukaryota; kingdom Viridiplantae; phylum Streptophyta; class Magnoliopsida; order Solanales; family Solanaceae; genus Solanum; species Solanum raphanifolium. The sequence continues at coordinate 11,110 of JAJOOE010018196.1, read as the reverse complement.
TATGTTCGAAAGTCCTCTGAAGACGCCAGGGGAGAGGTTGTACTTGACAGAAGAGGATGAAAGTTGACCTAGATACTACGACCATAAAAATAAAGTTAGTAAACTTTAGATTTTGTTATATAAGATTGAAATATGATTATTATACTGCATGAAACATGACATAACTAGCACTATTAAGAAAAGTTGTTTTCATTGCAAATTAATGAAAAATTTGTGCAATAAAATATACTCCCTAAGTTTTTTGACCATAAGTTTTTCACAAATCTTTTAAATATTTTGAATTATCAATTATTATGACTTATAATACTTTTCACGTAGTTTATAAATATATAAATTTCATCTCAAAACAATTGAAGATTCCATTCGCAAATTTCTGGCCAAACTTAAACTGTTTGACTCTTGAAAAGCGAAGTGCCACATAAATTGGAACAGAGGGAGTACTTTTTTTACTCATTTTTATCGAATTAGTTCATTAGAAAAATACATGAAAAATAAATTCTTATTGAAATAATGGAGAATTTAATTTTTTTCGTAATTTCTATTTTTTCTCATTAATTCAATTAAAATATCTATGAAAATAGTCTCTGAATATTTTTTAATAAAAAAGAATTATTTTCTAATAGTGTAGTCCGGACACTATTTTTATTTTATTTTTAAAAGCATAACTTAGAAACTTATTTAGGTTTTTAGTCAGTTTGGTACAATGAATTTTAAATTACACATTCAGTACAAAAGAAGAATATCTAGTAGGTTTCTTAGGAGGAGTTTGGTATGAAAAGATTTGGATGTTTATGTCATATTCTTGATGATTTCTTAAGGAAACTTGTAGAAACATGTCAATTTGTCAAGTTTTCTATTTCTTTTGGGAAAAGGCTCAAATATGCCATTGAACTTTTAGAAAAAGCTCATTTATGCCATTCGTTAAAAGTTTGGCTTATCTATGTATTATCGTTTAAGAAAAGGCTCATTCATGTCATTATTTTTTAACAGTGGTTTTGCAAAACCATTTTTTACACGTGGCCAATTATAATTCGGCCACGTCATTAATATTTTTTATAAAAAAAATCGAAATTCTGAACAAAAATTGAATTATAATTCAGCCACGTTATTATTTTTTTTTAATTCAATTTTTGCAAAACCAATTTTTACACGTGGCCAATTATAATTAGGCCACATCATTAAAAATTTTTATAAAAAAAATCAAAATTTTGAACAAAAATTGAATTAAAAAAAAATGACGTGGCCGAATTATAATTCAATTTTTATTCAGAATTTTGAATTTTTTAAAAATAATGACGTGGCCGAATTATAATTGGCTACGTGTAAAAAATGGTTTTGCAAAATCACTGTTAAAAAATAATGGCATGAATGAGCCTTTTCTTAAACGGTAATGGCATAGATGAGCCAAACTTTTAACGGATGACATAAATGAGCCTTTTTTGAAAGTTCGATGGCATATTTGAGCCTTTTCCTATTTCTTTTTTTATAGCTATGCAAGTTACTATTCTATTCAACTTATAAGTTGCCTATTAATAATGAGTTGTAGTGAGATAGTCAATGTCCTTTTATATTTAATTAGAAAATTTTTTATTTTTTTTATCAATAATAAATTGTAGTAGGATGGTTGAGATTCTTCTATACCTTATTACAAATCTCAAGTTTTAGCCCCTGAAAATGGAATAAGTTTTGTTGAAAGCGTTGTTTTCGTAAATGTATCGAATACCGAGTAAAAAAAAGGTAACTTGTCTATTCTTCTTTTAATTTTTTTTCAAGTGACAATTCAATCTACTAATTACTAATGTTTTTGCTTTGTTTGTGGCTGTAGTTTTTTTTTTTTCATATTTAAATCTTTATTTTTGGACCTATGCTTTATCCTTCATAATGAATCTATCTTTTATGTCATCTTAGGTCCCATTTGCTCCATTTTAATTATGTTAAATTGTCCCATCCAAGTAAGAAAATCCATCTATGTGTTTATGTCATCTATATGTAAGATACCAATTGGAATTCCTATGTTAAATTTGTACTTGCTTAGGGGCTTGTTTTGTTAAAGTAATACTATAAAACAAAAAGTTAATCCTCATCCAAAACATATTTTAAACAAGGGGATTATCTAAGTTTTAGTGGGACTAGGAAGGTTAAAGTATTAACTTAGTGGTGTGAGCTTTTTAGCATAAAGTACATGTGATCTAAAATAATATGGATTTATGGAGAAAATTATATTTCACTAAGCAAATTCAAAATAATATTAAACGTCTCGCGTTAGAGTTAAGCCTACAATATAATTTTTCGATAAAATAGATTATTCAATTGAACTCCTTTCATCAATTTTGTGATATACACTAATTTATACATTCGCAAATTATAACATTAAAATGAGATAATTGTGTTACCATTGTCATCCACACCAATATAAATTATTACTAAGTATTAATTTCAGGATTTTGTATGATTTAATCAGTTTCTAATTCATGAACATATAATGTTATAACTTTATACTTGACCTAATAATATAGTGAGTGTTTTTTAATTTCTTTCAAAAAGTACTTTTTTTCCCTAACCAACACATCCTTAATGATGTATTTATTTGATAAAACAGCATGATGCATGTACTTTGTGAGACATCTATAAGTGGAGACTGTAGAGATACTAACACCTGTTACATATTATATACAAATATTTTCTCCTTTTTTGCAAGTTTAAAATGAAATGATTGTTACTTCTAATTGGTCTCTTGATGCATTCTTAATTAACACAAAAATATATCCGTACTATTGTAATTGTACACAGATATCCTCCGTCATATTTTTGAGATATTGGTGTCCATGTCATCCAAAAATTAGAGCATATATGTCCTTTATACTAACGGATATACATATGTCATAATCTTATCTACCGACCCGACATTTATTAAATATCGACTCAACCGATAAGATTGTATCATGTGTCCCTATTTAGTCTTCCGTTAGAGTGAGTGACATATATTCTCTAGTTTTGGATGGCAGGGGCACCAATAATGTCCCAAAAGTATGACGGAGGGTATATGCATACCATTTACGATAGTTCGAGAGTATATTTCTCCTATTTCTTTTTTTTTCCTTTTAACTTTTGACAGGGCCGACTCAACAACATTGGGGGGCCTAAAGCCAAATCATAGAGAGGGGCCCTAAAAAAATTTTAAAAAATCATCCTATATACTTTTATTTAAAATCTACTTTTTTAGCTTTTTTAGATGTGAATTCATTAATTACTGTTTTATAATCGATTTGTTTTAGTAATTCTTTTTCAATTGATAATATAGCTAATCCATTCAATCTCTCTTGAGACATTGTTTATCATAGATAAGATTTTATCAATTTTATTTTCGAAAAACTTCTTTTGGCTGAGACAATGGTTATAGGAATTGTTAACGTTATTCTATAAGCCATACATGCATTAGGAAAAGAATCAAGTCTTTTTATTTGATTGAGTATTTCCATTAGATCATTATTTTCTAGTTGTATTGTTTCCCTCAACACTTTTAATTCAAAAAATAAATCTAAACCATTAATATTAGAATAACTATTATGTGTTAAAGAAAGTTCAAGGTTAAGACAATGTTATTTTAAATTCTCATCTTATGCTAAATAATTTACAACAAAAAGAAAAAACTTTATCCAAATCTTTAGAGTAAATTAACCATTTTCTTTCCTGTTTTTCTCCGTTTGCCAATTTTTGAATATAGTGTGTTGTAGAAAAATGTCTTAAGTGTTTATCCTTTGGAAAATATATATCAATCATTCTAATTGGTCCCTTTTCTACTAATTGATCTCTCAATTTTGTATCTGTATTATTCCATTGGCTTGGGTCATATATATTCTTAGGGATGCAACTATTTAAATTACTTAGGAGTTCTTGATTATTGGGAACTATGTCACATTTTTCCCCAACTTCTTCTAGATTTTCTTCTTGGATGTTATTATCATTTAACTCAATTCGATTAGTGACTTGTTCATTTGAAGAACACCCTCCAATATTTTTTGATTCATAATTTTTATTATTTGTTAAAAATCTATCAAGGGCTCCTTTTTGGGATTTATTTAATTCCTCAAGTTTTCTCTTTTTCTCTCTTTTTGTAAAACAAGAATCATATTTTCTAGTTGACATATTTAAATTAAATAAATTGTAATAATAACTAAAACAAGAATATATATGCTTATGAACTAAGAATATCAACAATAACAATTTTTTAAGAAAAACTATAAAATAAAGTTAGAATAATTAAACCTGACTCACGAATTTGATAAGTTGATATAATAATATCGAAATAATGGTGTGTTTCTTGACTCTTTCAATTGAATGATTGCTTGTTGCACTTCTTGAAATCCAAAGAAGATACCCAAAAGTAAAATTTGTTCTTTTGTAACTTCAAACTTGTAAGCAACAGTATATCAAAAAATTTTGTAGGAGAGAGTTCAAAATTGAGAATAAAAATAATAAAATAGAGAATAAAAAAGATGAGTATTAACGTATATAATAATATATGGTTAAAGTCTTGGGAGATAAATAAGGAAGCATGATTTCTCACTCTTGGAAATTATTCCAAAAATTGTTCATTTCCCTAGACCCTAATTAAAATTAAAAGCACTTTACCTTTTTTTTTTTTTTTTTTTTGCACGTTTAGTATTCCCAAAAATTGTTCCACCCATTCCTTAATTAAAAACTATCAAACTAACGGTACTTTTACCTTTTTTTTTTTTTTTAAATTCTTGCATGGTTTTTTTTCACTTCTTGCACCTTTTTTTTAAAAAAAAATAATTAAAAGTAAATATAATTTTTTTAAGTATATATACTTTTTTTTTAAAAATGGGGCCCCAAAAAATATGGGGTCTCAAGCGGTGACTTTAGTGGCCTAGTGATTAAGACGGCCCTGACTTTTGATATATGAACGTGCATTCTTGTGAGATTGCTGATGAAAAATCTGTTAAAAACATTTACGATAAGTCAATTTCTAATAAATTTTATCAAAAAGTTTCACATTTTCTAGTGCTTAAAGAAGTGGTCGAACTATTGAATGGCTTACAGTCATAAGTTGTTATTACTATTATAAATGACATAAAATTATCATTTTTATGATGAGTTAGTTACTATAGTATTATCCTAAAATCATAACATGTATTTTAATAAAAAAAGTATGATTAGCACGTTATTATTAGTTATTATAATTTATCAAACTATCATTAATTAGATCCACCCAAGAAAAAGATAAATTAAAACAACGATAATAACTAATTATTTTTTAATATAATTTTTTCACATTCTACAAAAATGATTTTTATTATAATCTATAAAGTTGGATTTTTTTTAATTTTATTTTTATAAATGAGCATTTGGTTAAGAGAATTAGGGGAAGTTACTTGAAATGAAAGTTTATATTTCTTTTTCTCATTTTTTAATTTTAATTATTTGCCTATAATTAATTGCTTGATTTGATGATGTTAACAGCCACGAGAAGGAACATGTGACCATGGAAGGTCAAAGTTGAGGCTACCTTAAGGACAACGTAGAATAATTCAAAATCATCGGGAAGTTAAAAATTTCGTTAAAATTATTTAAAATTTAACATATATTTAAACAATAATATTTGATCTATATAGTTCATATAATTTTCTATAAACATAATACAATTTTCCAAAGAAGAATGTTACATTATGTTATTTCGCATTCTTGAAATAATTTGTTTTAACCTTTTCATTTTATCTTTAATAATTTATTTTTCTGGTAACACAAATCTCATAACATATCTAAAAACATTCTCACGTGCTTATTTAGCAAAGTCTAAATAATTTTTGGTTTTATTCTAAATTTATAGTTTTGGAATTATAATTTTTAAATTACTTTATCTTATTTATGAGATCAAATAATATCAAGTTGGATAGGATAAAGTGAAATGAATATTGATAATATTCATTTCGCTAAAGTTCAATGAACATTGAAATAAAAGAGAGTCTTAACTAAAATTTAGGTACATGTTTCCTTCAACTCAAAATGACCAACACCAAACTTTGACAATAACATTGATATAGGAGATTTTTTTTTTTAAAAAAAGGTGAAAAATGCGAATTAGGTTTTGACCAACACATTTTAATATCTAGTCCAAACTCCAAAATTAGACTAAACAAGCCTAAAATATTTTCCTTTAAATATTTGAAAAACAGTAAAACACATATTTTTATCAATTAATCTAAAGTCACATGTATCTAGTCAGATATTTTGTGTAAGAAAAATTAAAATAATTGGCACTAATGACAAAAGAGAAATCAATTATTTGAATCAATTAAATTAAATGATATCTATCCAAAGAACATGACTTGATTAATTACTGAATTATTATTTATTTCCCCTTTCTTTCCTTATTTGTTGTATGCATGTATTATTTACTAGTTAGAAAGTTTGTTTAGGCATTAAAAATGAGACATACTTATAATGTCAAATGTATGGTACAAAATCTAATACACAAAGCATATTTGGTGAGAAACATTGGATGAATGAAGACAAGCAAATTCATGGCATTTTCAAAGTTAAGAAGCAATCAAGTCAACATTAAGTTTTAAGATATTCCCGCTGTTCACTTTTACTTGTCCACTTTAAACTTTATATGTACATCTCTTAAGAAATAATAATTAATATAAATAATTTATCAACAATATTCATATTAATTAATATATAGTCTTAGATCTTGAGAAATGATTTGAATAATTAGTAATTAACGTTGATGATAAAATTTAAAAAATTGACTGTCTTTCTTGATATTTGAAAAGTGACAAGTTAAAATAAATCTTATTAGTATCATGATTCATGAAAATAACTTTGAAAATATTTGCATGAGAACATTTTCATTAGTTTTTCGATAAAAAGATCGACATGTCATATGACTATAATATGAAAGATATATCTTTAGATCATGAATAAATTGGAATGTGTTCGTTAAAATCTAAATAATTTATGTTTTTACAAAAGAAGGCAATTGCAACCCACTTTCTTCAAGCAATTATTTTGTACAATATTTTTGTAAGTTGAATTTGGCCCAATACTATTGGCATTGATATAACATCAACAATATTGAAAATCTAAGCGGAAGAAGAGAAAATAATGTAATCAATATGGAGGAAGAAATCTCTCTCTCAATATGCACCTTTAACATATCAAATTCATAATACAATTTGACTCAAATCAATAGCCCAATTGTGCATGGTTCCATTTTGGCCCATTGACATATGTAACACATCTAGTCTAGTAATATAACATGCTTAAAAAGTAAGGGAAAAACTACTTAATTACACGAACATTTCTACAATATTTATTAGTTCTTCTTATAGCTTGAAATAATTACATATTGTCTTACTAATTAATAATTCACATCGTACACAACTAAATACATGTATTTTTGCTATCAAATACATGTATTCTAAAACACATATACATTGGGAGAGAAGCGAGCGAGATAGGATGGAGGTGAATGAGAGAGTCAATGTATCTCAGATACATGAGTATCACACTAGATACCTGTATCTGGAATACCAGATGCATTCTGAAATACAAATACATAGATAGGGGCGAGGGAGAGAGAGATGAGCGAGCGAGTACTCAGTGTATCGCAGATTCATGTGAATATACTTGGATAGAATATATTTGGAACAAATTACACCTAACTTTGACCTCATGTATATTTGGACGTGTTAGATAGATGTATCTTAGACCAAAATCTGTCTAGAATGATAATTTTGAAAACTCATGAGAATGCATATAATTAGACCCTAAATAAATGGAATTTGTGTTGTTTTCCTAAAAGTATCAATCACTTTTTATTGTGCTATGAGTTGCTAATGATTTACTAATGTGTGTCATTAGGGTCTTTTGATTTATGCATTCTCTGGAAAAAAAAAAACTCAAATAGTTATTGTTGATAAATATAAGAACTGTTATAAAATATTATTGTGTGGATGTCCATTACATCAAGAAGTTACTATCACTAATTATCTCCATTATATAGATAACCTCCACATTTATGATCATCATTCTTGTAACCTTACACCTTCATAACCTCCTCCACTATCTTCATGATTAATGTCATGTTTATGACTAACTTTTGGTATGCCTCTATGTAACACTATAAATAGAGGCATTAAAGTTCATATTGTAAACACTTAAATACTTGAAAGACCTCTTATCTTATAATCTTGTTGTCTTCATCTTTATATTGTTCTTTTGTTCTTTAATTTTACAACAAGAACATTATAACAAACATTTCCATTTTAGTATATAGCATTGAACAATCCAACAATCATACAAAACACCAAAAAATGCCACTCATTAATTTACAACAAACAATAGTACAACAAGATCAAACATTTATGGGTACGAACAATAGTACAATACATCAATCACAATACAAAACGATACATTACGATACAATGACATAGAACAAAAAATTTAGTAGAGCAACATATAAAAATTAACAAATCAATCTTTTTTTCTTGTTCGTTATTTAGGAGATCTCAGTAATTGAATTTATTTAATTAAGCCCCGTTTCTTTTGACTTAGATGTGTCAATGAGCGATTAGCAACAACCATCAATAGTCCTAATTCATGTGATTTTCGATTGAGTTCAGCATCAATAATATTAGCATTCTTTAAACTTGTTTCACATCGATCCGAAGCATCGCCAACATTATGAAAATCATAATCATCTGTATCGTCTTTATATCCTTTATTTTTCGCGGTTCTATCTAAAATCAATTGGAAATTAGGTCCCATATTGAGCCATTCCTTTTCACATTCTGTGTACACAGGATTTTCAATTTTTTTCTTTAATACGTAGTTGTGTGTTGTCTTTGTTTGAGCTACGATTGATTTCATGAGTGCCAATCCAAGGTCCAAATCTGTTGTTGTTGCTGCTGCTAGTACCTTATCGGCTTTAATGTAGTCGAGACATTCCTTATCTTTTTCGCAAGCTATGTCTAAGATGTCATCGTTTGCATTGATGCTACGTGAGGAGAAGAAACAGAGGATTAACGAAATGAGTAAAAGAATCGAGAGTTTGTTCAAAGAAGCCATTTTTAAAAAAAAAGTTGAAAAAGGCTTCTTTGGCTTTTATTTGTTGCGTGAGTTTGGTTTTGGGAGAATTTTATGTTATTTTATAGGTGATTTTGAGTAACAAATTAAAATATGTATCAAGAGAAATTTAGGGGTGAGGCATTAATTTTTGGGGTTCTTTTTTTGTATGGTTTTCCATAATGTAAGGACTTGAGATTAAGGAGAAAACACATAGAGGATATATAGAGCCAAAATTAGTTTAATTTGTTGTCACTATTGAAGTTATAATCGTAGCGTATAAGCATTTCCAAGTTTAATCATCTCGAAATTAACTATTAATACAACTGAAATGTCGTTGGGCCTGGCAATCCAAAATGTTAAACATTTTTTTTATGAACTTTTTGACATTTATATTTGAGAAAATCACCCCATATACACATTTAAGAGTAAATATTACGGGTTTTAAATCTACTTTTAAAAATTTCTTGCTTATAACAGATATTTACGGGTTATGACATATCAGTTAAATTTAATTTAATTTTAAAATTAAATTATATTTATTTAATAAATTATTAATCTATTTATAGTTTTTTATTATTAATTAATAATAGATAATTAATTTTATTTTACTTTCTTTTTTTAAAAACTAAAATTTTCAGTTATTCAATTTTAGGGATTTCCTTTCCTTGTTTACCGTTACCATCCCCAATCATCGATCACACCACCATCCCACACGTTTCTTCACTCCCACATGACTCAACCCACAACCCACTATCAAACTTTCTCCATTCTTTCTCATCTAGTCCAACATCAAAATCGATTACCATCTTACCCACGATTATTCATCTTCATGTCTAAGAAACAAATTGAAACTCCACGAAAGAGCCTCAGATTTGATGGAATTTCAACTGATGATGCTCATGCTCCATCGTTTAATATATTATCTCAAACACCCCGTCTAAAACTGTTCAAATTTCGGCCACCGGTGGTCCATCTCGTTCGAAGAATTAAAAATATAAAACTAATGAAGCAAATCAAAGTGCGATTACGGCAAATCAAAGGGGGAAGAAGAGGAAGGGGAAAAAACTTGTTGAAACCCCTCCAGAGTCTGATTTCGACTCAGATTCGAATTTTGTTGGCCAAACAAAAAAGAAGAAAACAAAACCTTATACAAGAAGAAAAACAAAAAAGGATGAACCGCAGTTACCAAAATCCAAAAAGCCCAAAAAGTGGTTAAGGTAAGTACTTTATTTAATTTATTTTTCACATTACTCAAAATAGTTATTTTTTTATATCACATTATTATTATTGTTGTTTTCAAATTTCTGTTTTTCTGAAATTTGTTCCAAATCTGAATAAAATGTTTATGCATTTGATTATAAATTTTAAATGATGTATTTTGTATGAATTATGATACAACATTGATATGCATATGAATTATTAATTTTGTTTTCAAATTTTATGATCTTATTTAACTACTCTGTATTGTATAGGTACTCCTGGAATTTTTTGAATAATAAGTGTATGAAGTGTGTGTGAATAATATATGTATGGAGTGTGTGAATAATATATGTATGGAGTGTGTGTGAATAATATGTGTATGCAGTGTGTGTGAAATGTGAATATAATGTATGTCATAATTTTTTATAAATATTGTGTATGAAATGTGTGTGAAAGGTATGCCAGAATCCCGTGGCATTATGGAAAACAAAGAATGAAGATGGCTCGATCAGTGAAAGTGAAGTTACTGGTACGGTTGCTAGCAAATTTGGTGGACCTCGGATAGCAAAAGAACATGTTCCGGATACCACCAATTATCCTACACCAATACCACCGACTAGAAAGTTGAAATAGTTGATTGCACCTTCTACTTTTTAAGAATTACATATTATTATTTTTAACTTTTGGATAATTTTTTTCTGTTTAACTTTTGGATAATTCTTTTTTGTTTAAGTATTTGATGATATATACTACAATATGTTATCAAAATAGTTGATTGCACCTTTTGATTCTCTTTTGAATGTTCTAAAAATTG
>JAJOOE010018195.1:0-16658 GCA_036250405.1 Solanum raphanifolium | reverse complement strand
TCAGTCTTCTTGACAATTGGCAACCAAAAAAATCATTATAAATTTGAATTGTAATAAAATATCTAAAGAGGATCACTCAAGCATGTTTCATGAGATTTAAAAAAATAATAAACAAATAAAAACATGTTTCATGATTTGTTTGGTAGTTGGGAATATAAATCATAGGGTGGCCCAAAGAAAAATTATGATGTTTACATGCCCATATGATAATTGACTGAAGAGAAAATACATAAAATCACCTCCGAGCCAAAATTTATTTTAGCACTTTAACTTTACATATAATTATTTACCCCCTAATTTCATTCCAAGTGAATTTAAATCCACCCTAAGTTTATAAGACCCAGGGACGGCTCAACGTAATCAGAGATCCAAAGTAAAATTTCTATTAGATGCCTAAAATCCAAATAGACTTTGTATGTATTTTTGTTTAAAAAGAAAATCTTACACATTCAAATGCAAATTATTACTTAATATTTTTTATAAATGGTTTCTTCAAAAAAAATTCAATTATAAGTTTTATTTAATATTTTATCAATTCAACGTTGAAAAACATTCTTTCACCAAGACAATCATTATATGAATTGTTAACATAACTGTAAAAGTAAAAGTTGACAATTTTCTAATAAAGATAAGAGTTAAAACCATAGAATCTGATTTAAGAAGTTAAGAACTTGATATATCCACATTATCACGTTTGTTGTAATGCTTGAATTTTAAGAAGAAATAGAAAAAAAAATTACAATAGACTTTGATCAACATTTTTTGACTATTCATTCATATTTTTGGCCAACTATTTCTCTAACTAATCGAAAAGTTGAAGGAGCGTATAAAAGAAGTTAAAAAGAATAAAATAATGTGAGAGTTTACAGAGAGAATATAAGAAAATAAAATAATATTTTCTTGATTCCTTTTATTTGAATGAGTTTAAAGAGAATAAAATAATATATTTTTTTTAAAATGTATTTTTCATCACTAATAATCAAATTTTCTACGAAAAGATTAACACATAATTTATCCTCGAAAAAAATTTGAGGCCCCCAAATATTAGGGGCCTAAGGCATATGCCCTATTTCTTTAAGCATAGAGCCGACCTTGATAAGACCAGTCTCACGATGGCAAGTATATTCCACACGCATCATATGTAACACCCCGTATTCGAAACATACCAAAAATGCAAATTTTCAGAAGTTGCAGGTGCCAGTGACGGAAGCCAACTACGGACAGTCAATCAGCTCCGTCGATGGGTCAGTCAAATTCCAGCCTTCAGTCGCGAACAATGGTCGACCAATACGGACCGTCAGTCGACTCACAGTCCGTCAGTCCCATCCGTCGGTCACTCCGACAGCAGTTAAGTCGGGGGTCTTTTGGTCTTTTCCTATTTTGTTTAACCCCTAAGCTACGTCGTTTAGACCCTAAATTATGAGGTTTTAGTCAGTTTAAGCCTAGAAAAATAACTAGAACTTACCTAAGTCAAATCATTAATCAAAACTTAGAAGAATTAGAGAGTAAGAAGAAAAGAGAGGTCAAGAACCCTAGTTCAAGAAAGCATCAAGTTTTATTCAATTCCAGCCCAGAAATCAAAGGATTTCTCCGTGGAATTCGTCACCAGGTATGTGGGATTTCACTAGTGGGTTCCTTTCACCCATTAGGTCCCTAGTTTTCAGTCAGTTTCTTGATTCCCTTATTATGACTAGACCTAGGGTTTCTTGAATGTTAGAATTATTGAGTTCTTAGCTGTTAGAATGATCCAAATCAGATTAGTACGTTAATATTCAGTTTATTGCATGAATTCCAGAACCCTAGCTATGTATTTCTTTAGTTCTTGAATTACACATGCTAGGTCAGATATTTCAGTATTCATTTATACATGCCTTAGTTTATGAATGCATCATTATCTGATTAATTGTTGCATTCTCAGTTTGCATGTTCAGTTCGAGCTATCCAGTAACTTACAGAAACTCAGTCATAATGTGTTAACCACTTAATCTATTAGGAGCAGCATAATACCAAGTTAGACTAGGGTTCAGTGTACCCATATAGTCCCAAAACTACGAGCCACGTAGGTGTAAGTCCCCTCTGTGGGCAATATCAGTTAGTGATCACGCTAGTCATGCCTCTATATCTTTGGCCGTGTATATTGGGTACTTTCGATGGGGCGTATACATCGGACTCCACATTTAGCTCATGTGATTTTATTATTGGTTATTAGTAGCTCCCACAGTTTAGTCAGATTCTATTGCATTGACCTCATTTATAGTACAGTCAGTATTCAGTTTCAGCATGTTATAAATTTGGTCATTGCATTCAGTTAGCTCAGTAGTCAGTATTTATATCATATTCAAATTATTTCGTTGCTTATTTGCTTTGTTCAGTTATATGTTATTTCAATTGTACTATATCCTGCATGCTCAGTACCTTTCAAGTACTGACGCATACATGCGCTACATCTTTTCTTGATGCAGGTTTAGGTTCTCAACATCCAGATCACGCTTAGATTGGTTCCCGATCTCCAGTTCAGCAGAATCAGTTGTGAGTCCTCATTCTCTAAGGACAATAGTCATGAGTTTCTTTTCCGTATTTTTAGTCCTTTAGTTTCAATTTTTCTAGACTTAGCTGGGGCATGTCCCAACATTTCTAGTCAGTTAGAGGTTATTTTCAGACATAGTTAGATTCAGCTTAGTATTGAGTTAATATCTTCCTTGTATTAAACCCATCAGTTTTCATTTATCTCAGTTAAAGTATATGGGTATTCCCTATCTTTTCATTTTTATTTATGATTTAGCTTCTGCATCAGTTTATTATCTTTAGCATACTCTTGATCATGCCAGCAAGGTTAGCTTGGGATCACTTGTGGTCTTAGGTCCCGTGTCTGCGTCTCGGGGTAGCTCGGGGCATGACAAACTTGGTATCAGAGCATTAGGTTTAAGTGTCCTAGGATGTCTGAAAAGCCACACTAAGTAGAGTCCTTTTTATGGGTGTGAAGTGTACCACATCTAATGAGAGGGAGGCTACGAGGTGTTTTAGGAAAACTTCATTTTCTTGCTATCTTATCGTGCATGGGTATGATCTACCTTCTAATCCATCGTTATGCGCTTAAGATCATGCCTTCTCGTAGAAGCTTACATATGGAATGATAATGCACGCAATGCTAATGCAATTCCTCTAGTCCCAGATCAGGAAGTTTCGAATGAAGAATTTTGGAATGCTAATTCAGCTTTTTGCTCAAAGTATGACCAACCAGAATAATCAGCAGGTTCCAGTTCCTACTAATAGAAATGATGGATCAGTGGCAGCTAAAGTTTGAGATTTTGTTAGGATGAATCCGCTTGTGTTTTTTTTGGGTCACAAGTTGGTGAGGACCCACAGAACTCCATTGATAAGGTTAAGAAAATCTTTGGAGTGATGCAAGTGACTGGTAATGGTAGGGTTGAGTTGGCATCCTACCAGCTTAAGGATGTGGCTCACATATGGTACACTCAGTGGAAAGATTCAGGGGCTACTTTATCTTTTGTGCCTCCCTATATAGTACTCCCTCCGTCCCATTTTATGTGGCAACATTTGACCGGGCACGGAGTTTAAGAAATAAATGAAGACTTTGAAATGTTTACCAAATTGCCCTTTAAAAAGTAGATTCACTTTACTCTCTCCTCATAAATGTATTGGAGTATTATTTTAAGATTAAGTGGGACCAACAAGGGTAAAAGAGAAATTGTACCTTTAAATACTTTCCATATAAGGAAATGTGACATTCTTTTTGGGACTGACCAAAAAGGAAATGGTGCCACATAAAATGGGACGGAGAAGTAGTAATTGAAAGTCAAGAGGAGGGGGAGGTGAATTAAAACTCCCTTCAGTCGACTTACTACTCTGGTCAGTCGACTCACCTGCACGTTAGTAAAACAGATAAACAGTAATAATAACTTGCTTAAGTAAATAACACCGAGTATTTTTATACTGGTTCGGATCACCGATGTGGTGTCTAGTCCAGTCCCCTTGGGTTACAAGGGTTTCCTTAAGAGCTTGTTGAGAACTTGGGTGTTACAGAATGTTACAATTAAGAGTCCCGTCTGATATGCAAATCAGATCTTCTTCTTCGATACAACCTCTACCTATATAACCTACATTCAGATCTTTCTTTCTCTTTTCTTTTTAATTGTTCACTCAAGGGTGTACAAAATTTTATAAAAGATAAAAGAAGATTACAATATAAGTTCAAGTGAAGTGCGTACTTCACAACTGAGGCTTAGGCGAGGATTATATAGTATCTGAGGGATACTCTTGTTAAGGAATAACCCAAGGGACTTTTATCTCAATTAAGGATAATTGAGATATTCCTTGATTGAGGTGATTTGCTGATCCATGTCCATATCAGATATGTGCATGGTAAATCGCTTTTTATCCTTCTCGATTTTGCTAGCGTGATTTGATCCGCAGATCTTGAGTCCTTGGCGTGATTTGCTGCTCCATCTTGCTCAACTTGGCTGGCTTGATTTCTTTCCTTGTCTGATTAGTATATCTTGGATCTTTGACTTAAATTGCATCTCTTACTTATATGGATAGTTTGGTTTCGTCTGTCAATCAAGGTGAGCTGTATGCTGGATTTAGCCCATCTGTATGTTGATTCTAACTTCCTATATAGATGTTGTCCTTTCTATTAAGTCAGTCAAATATTCTTTTTCATCTTGGTGTAATCAAATATTCTTTTCTATCTTGGTGTTTTCTGCATAATATTATTTTCCATCTTGGTGTAATCAAATATTCTTTTCCATCTTGGTGTTGTCTGCATAGATACTTTCTTTTTTATTTCAATGCCTGCGAGGATTGTGAGTATAATGTTAAATGTCTATTATCAAAACCAACCGATTCTAAGGAGTTAACAGTAATCTTAGGTGTCAGTCCAGAAACTCTTTGAGAACCTTCTCAGTCTTTACTCCAGTTGGTGACCCAGTTATAGCTAGATGGGTATATAGAAATTGCCCTGTCACAGTCTCCCAGAAAGTCACCTTAGTAGATCTTGTAGAGTTAGAAATGGTAGACTTCGATGTCATTCTAGGCATGGATTGGTTGCATTCCTGTTATGCCTCAGTCGATTGTAGAACTAGGATTGTTCGTTTTCAGTTTCTAGATGAACCAATCTTAGAATGAAAGGGTAGTAGCTTAGCGCCTATGGGTCGATTCATTTCTTACCTTAAGGCTAGAAAAATGATTTCTAAGGGGTATCTCTATCATCTAGTTCGGGTCAAGGATTCTAACTCCGAAACCCCAACTCTTGAGTCAGTTCCAGTGGTTAATAAGTTTCCTGAAGTGTTTCCAGATGATCTTCCTAGAGTTCCTCCCGAAAGGGAAATCGACTTTGGAATTGATCTCTTTCCAGATACCCAGCCTATCTCTATTCCTCCTTACGAATGGCTCCAGCTGAGCTTAAGGAATTGAAAGAGCAGTTGAAAGACCTTCTAGATAAGGGCTTCATCAGAGCTAGTATTTCGCCATGGGGTGCACTAGTGTTGTCCGTGAAGAAGAAAGATGGTTCTCTCAGAATGTGCATTGACTATAGGCAGTTGAACAAGGTCACAATCAAGAATAAGTATCCCATCCCTAGGATTGATGACTTGTTCGACCAACTTCAGGGTGCTAGTCATTTCTCAAAGATAGACCTCAGATCAGGTTATCATCAGCTTAGAGTCAGAGATAGTGGCATTTCGAAGACGGCCTTCAGAACTCGATATGGTTATTATGAATTTGTAGTTATGTCATTTGGACTAGCCAATGCTCCCACAGCTTTCATGGATTTGATGAACATAGTGTTCAAGTAGTACTTGGACTTTTTCGTTATCATCTTTATTGATGATATCCTCATTTACTCTAGGACTGAGGAAGAACATGCGAATCATTTGAGAGTTGTTCTGCAAACTCTTAAAGATCGCCAGTTATTTACAAAATTTAACAAGTGTGAGTTTGGTTACAATCAGTTGCATTCCTTGGGAATATTATGTCTAGTGAAGGAATTCGAGTAGATTCCCAGAAGATAGAAGTAGTGAAACAATGGCCCAGACCTACTTCTGCTACAGATATCAGAATTTTCTTTGGTCTAGAGGGCTATTACAGACGGTTCGTGGAAGGATTTTCATCCATAGCCTCACCATTGACTAGGTTGACTCAGAAAAAGGCTAAGTTCCAGTGGTCAGATGATTGTGAGAAAAGCTTTGCAAAACTGACAACTAGGTTGACTACAACTCCTGTTTTGACTCTACCAGAGGGTTCAGATGGTTATGTGATCTATTGTGATGCATCCAAGGTCGGCCTAGGTTGTGTGTTGATGCAGCGAGGTAAGGCTATAGCTTATGCTTCCAGACAACTTAAGGTGCATGAGAAGAATTATCCAACTCATGACCTCGAGCTTGCAGCAGTGGTGCTTGCACTCAAGATTTAGAGACACTACTTGTATGGTGTTCATGTAGATGTGTTCACAGACCATAAGAGCCTCAAGTGTGTATTCACCTAGAAAGAGTTGAATCTTCGCCAGAGAAGGTGGCTTGAGTTCCTCAAAGATTATGACATGAGCGTGCATTACCATCCGGATAAGGTGAATGTAGTAGTAGATGCTCTTAGTAGATTATACATGGGTAGTGTAGCATATGTTGAGGAAGAAAGAAGGGAGCTAGCAAAGGATGTTCACAGACTTGCTTGCCTATGAGTACGTCTTATGAGCATATCATAAGATGGTGGTGTAACAGTTCAAACTGGGGCAAAATTTTCTTTGGTAGTAGAGGTTAAGGAAAAGCAAGATAGTGATCCAATCTTGCTTGAGCTTAAGGGTGCAGTCCACAATCAGAGTGTGGAGGTTTTCTCCCAAGGGGGAGATGGTGTGCTTCGCTACCAGGGTCGATTATGTGTTCCTAATGTGGGCGAGTTGAGACAACATATTCTTGCAAAAGCCCATAATTCCAGATATTCTATTCATCCAGGTGCCACTAAGATGTACTGCGATCTGTGGGAAGTCTATTGGTGGAATGGTATGAAAAGAGGTATAACAGATTTTGTGGCTAAGTGCCCCAATTGCCAGCAAGTCAAGGGTCTTGGTACTCAGGTTAACCTTATCACAACATTTCATCCACAGACGGATGGTCAGGAAGAGCGTACCATTCAGACCTTAAAGGACATGTTGAGAGCTTGTGTGATCGACTTCAAGGGTTGTTGGGATGATCACCTTCCTCTTATTGAGTTCGCCTACAACAATAGTTACCATTCCAGCATTCAGATGGCCCCTTACGAGGCATTGTATGAGCGTAGATGTAGATCTCCAGTTGGTTGGTTTGAAGTAGGTGAAGCAGCCTTGATAGGATCAGATTCAGTTCTTGATGCTATGGAGAAAGTGCAACTCATTAGAGATAGACTTAAGACTGGCCAGAGTCGCCATAAGTCCTATGCAGATGTGAGAAGAAGAGAATTAGAGTTCCAAGTTGATAAGTGGGTTTTCCTGAAAGTGTCACCTATGAAAGGGGTGATGAGATTTGGCAAGAAAGGGAAGCTCAGTCCTAGATATGTAGGCATTTACAAGATTCTGAAAAGGATTGGTAAAGTGGCTTATGAGTTTGAGTTGCCAGCAAAATTAGCAGCAGTGCATCCGATTTTTCACATTTCACTTTTGAAGAACTGTGTGGGTGATCCGACATCTATAGTGCCATTAGAGAGTGTGGCCGTAAAAGATAGGCTTTCTTATGAGGATATACCAGATGAGATTCTTGATCGTCAAGTTAGAAGGTTGAGAAACAAAGAAGTCGCTTCAGTCAAGGTTTGGTGGAGGAGTCAGTCCGTAGAGGGAACTACTAGGGAAGCAGAAGCGGCCATGAAAGCCAAGTATCCTCACCTCTTTTCTTCCGATTCCACTCCAGCTTGAGGTAATAGTTCCTCTTCAGTTTTTCAGGCATTCATACGTAAATTCAGTCTTAGAATCACGTTCCTCCAGTTTGTACTTGCATTTTCAGCGTATTTACATGTTCTTGGAACTCAGTTCAGTCAGAAATTCAGTTCTCAGTGTTTAGTGGTAGGGATTACAGCCCTTTCCTTCCATTTCAGCTAGTTTAGTCTTCATTCGAGGACGAATGGTCCCAAGGGGGAGATAATGTAAAACCCCGTATCCTAAACACACCAAAAATGCAGATTTTCAGAAGTTGCAGGTGCCAGAGACGGAAGCCAACTACGGACCGTCAGTCAGCTCTGTCGATGGGTCAGTCAAATTCCCGCCTTCAGTCGCGAACGAAGGTCGACCAGTACGGACCGTCAGTCGACTCACGATCCGTCAGTCCCGTCCGTCGATCACTCCGACAGCACTCTCATATAGTGCCAGAACTACGAGCCACGTAGGTGTCAGTCCCCTCTGTGGGCAATATCAGTTAGTGGTCATGCCAGTCATGCCTCTATATACCTTTGGCCGGGTATATTGGGTCCTCTCGATGGGGCGTATACATCGGACTCCACATTTAGCTCATGTGGTTTTATTGTCGGTTATTAGTAGCTCCCAAAGTTCAATCAGATTGTATTGCATTGACCTCATTTATAGTACAATCAGTATTCAATTTCAGCATATTATAAATTTGGTCATTGCATTCAGTTAGCTCAGCAGTCAGTATCTATATCATGTTTAGATTATTTCAGTGCTTATTTGTTTTGTTCAGTTATATGTTATTTCAATTGTACTCTATCTTGCATGCTCAGTACCTTTCAAGTACTGACGCATATGTGCGCTATATCTTCTCATGATGTAGGTTCAGGTTCTCAACATCCAGATCACGCTTAGATTGGTTCCCGATCTCCAGTTACGCAGAATCAGTGGTGAGTCCTCATTCTCCGAGGAAAATAGTCATGAGTTTCTTTTCAGTATATTTAGTCCTTTAGTTTTAGTTTTGCTAGACTTAGCTGGGGCATGTCCCAGCATTTCTAGTCAGTTAGAGGCTATTTTCAGACATAGTTAGATTCATCTTAGTATTGAGTTAATATCTTCCTTGTATTACACTCATCAGTTTTCATTTATCTCAGTTATAGTATATGGGTATTCCCCATCTTTTCTATTTTATTTATGATTTAGCTTCCACATCAGTTTATTATCTTTAGCATGCTCATGATCATGCCAGCAGGGTTAGATTGGGATCACTTGTGGTCTTAGGTCCCGTGTTCGCGTCTCGGAGGTAGATCGGGGCGTGACATCATATCATTAACATGTCGATACCACATCATTGCCACGTCAGTGCCACTTTGATAATTATTTAAATTTTGAGTTTCTGATTCTTTTTTTTAGTTTTCTTATGTCACGACCCAACCCACCTGGCCGTGCGGGCACCTACTCTAATATCTAACTAGGAGAACCCTCGATTTCCGAAACAGTTTTAAAACATGCGGAAGATTAAGAAAATTGAAGAGTAAGTAACATTCGTAAGATTTATAGATTTCTGACAACAACTTGAGTTAAGACTTGTAAAGTAATTAACACCCCAGGGATCTAGTCTAAACAGGAAGAAGATCTACTAAGAGTACAAAGTAAGACATAATAACGAAAAGACACAACTCCCACCATGCGGAAGGAAAAATAGAAGCTGCTGGAGATTTGCCTTCGTCTTCACCTATGAAACATCACTGATCCTGCAACCAGACTATGCACAAAAGGCATAGCAAGAGTAGTATCAGTACAACCACACGTATTGGTAGGCATCATCGGTCAACCTGAATACCCACCACATAATATAAGAAATTAACTGGCGAAACATAAAATAAGACTAATCGTTATTCCACATTTATATTTTGCTTGCCCCTTCCATTCCGGATATTAGTATCATACTAGCATACTTGCCTCTAACCCCTTACTCACTTCGTTCGTGATCATACCTAATCATCCTATCCCCTAATTGAAGTTCCGAATACAATACTACCAACTCGGCCAACCTTTCACGATACACCCTTACACTTTACTTATCTTCACTCAACTTATGACCCCATATTACGCCTATTGAGGCTTACTATCTATTTATATTACCGCCCTAAACCTCAACCATCATGCCCATGACCCCATTCTGGATAACAAAGATAACACCGGGACCCTTAGTTCCCTTTTACCATGCCACACCCGAATTAGGACTCTACCATTCATAATTCAGTTAGCAAATAGGTATTTCTAATTAACTTACCACGTCACAACACCCAAATATAAGAACATAATGCACAATCCAATAATCATTTCATGAAACATGTCCAATTCCACATTCTCAACTACATTTATATAACAAGTCAATGGTCCTCTCGCGGAACCCACACCCAAACTGTTAGGGTACCAGTACGTGGTACCCGATCCAAGTTAGTGTGCCGGAGGACACCCGATCCCATATTTGCGCCTGAACGTGGCATCCGATCCAAGTT
The DNA here is from genome assembly GCA_036250405.1 of Solanum raphanifolium. Taxonomy (NCBI): domain Eukaryota; kingdom Viridiplantae; phylum Streptophyta; class Magnoliopsida; order Solanales; family Solanaceae; genus Solanum; species Solanum raphanifolium. The sequence continues at coordinate 6,251 of JAJOOE010018195.1, read as the reverse complement.
AGTGTGTTGGAACGTAACATCTGATCCATTCAACAAGCCACAATCACAATCATAATGTACATTCTCATAAACATACAATCAAGTCATGATTCATTGCATGCAATTATTCAATCATAGTCATTTACGATTAGTGTGATCAATAATGCAACATTCGAATATATACATGCATTATAATGAAGTAATTACTAACATACATCACACCAATATGAAATCACAACCATCACCTACACCTACTCTATCGACTAAGGCTTCCTCCTACGATATACGTCTAACTAAATACCTAGGGTACAAATACGACATCTTGTTTCGGTGCATGAAAGACTGTGTACGAATTCTACTGTCAATTCAATATACCACACAGTGAATAACGAATTTATAACTACTCAATTAAATAAATCTAGCCTACCTGGGCTCTAAGCAGCTGCGCGGAATTATGGCTTCGATTCTTGTTTATGGACCTCGTGACGATGGATTTAACCAAAAATTCGCAAGCTATCAACCTCCTTACGCTAGAAATCTCCTCATCTGTCATTCCCAAGCTTAGAGCAGCTTTTTGAGGGTTTCTAAGGTAATCCTCGCCTATTTTTGGTGTTTTGGGAAAAGGGAGAAAATAAGGTTTTGCATTATTTAAGTTATGTCCCGTCCATCTCGCTCTAGCGCGATCTCTGCCATTTTGGCACCGCTGCCCTAGCGGAAACTGTCCCGTTGTGGCGGGATAGTGGACCCAGTTTTCCCTCGAATAATGACGGTTTGGGTCGTTACATCTTAATTCACAATTTTAGAAAGGAAAAAAAATAATTTAATCCAATATTATTTTTAAAAAAAATTCTCAAAAAAGATCAAACTCCATAGATCCAAAATTCTCAAGACCATTTTCACTAAAAACATTATATCTTTAAGGTACATTATGTAAATAAATACATAGTAACAACTAAAAATTTAATTTGAGATAATTTTTTCATTAAAAAGAGCTTTAAGTTCGTCAAATCAATAAACACTTTCATATGCAGTGTTCTTGAAGCAAGAATAAGTTTTTAGTTTTTTTCATTTTTTTCCTTGTTTATCACATCTAAGAATAAGTGAGAATAATTTCATTTACTGATGAAAGATAAATGGGGGTATGACTATTTCGAAGAAGGAGAAAGAATGGGAGAAAGGGGTTCGTCGTAGAAGAAAAAGGAGAAGAAAGGGATGAGCTAGATGGTAGCTTAGACAACGGAGTTCGAAAAAAGGAGAAAGAGGGGTGCGGATGGATGGTTCGAAGAAGTAGAAATAGGACGAGGGTTAAGGGTTTCGAAGAAAGAAAAATAAAGTGGGGAGTTGGAAGAAGAAAATGAGGAAGTGGTGCAGGTGGTGGCTGACGGTGGTGGGGTGTGAGGATGAAAAAGGGCTAGGGTTGTTGGTGGTGGGGTGATGGGGTGTGAGGAAGATGAAGGGAAAATTCTTATTGGCCGAAAGAAAATAAAAGTAGCTCAATTATTTTTTTTCTCTTTAATTTTTTATTCTTTACGCGTTGTTCTTTTTTTCTTTGTCACATCAGCCATTAAGGGGGTATTTAATTCACTTGAAAGTTGTTTAGGAGGGTATTTGAACGCCCGTGTAGTTAAAGTAATCAAGTAAATTTTGTAGCCAAGTTCAGAAGGGATTTGATGCATTTCCTCTTAAATAATAAAATGAAGATGAAAATATATACTTATTGACTAATTATGATTAGATGATAAGAATATTTATAAAGGACACTTTTATTATTTGGGCCGGACATTGCTATTTATATTTTACAGAAGTTTAAAAGAGGATGTAGTGTGAAGGTTATGGATTCATTCTGTCATGAAATTTGCTAAGAATCATGAGATTTTGGATTGAAAATTTATTGGAGGCACAAATATTAATAAATAATTTCTTTTTATTTATTTAAATCTTAATTGATAGGGTTATTTAGTATATGTATTGGTGAAAAATAGCAGATATTCTATAGAATTATAAGAGTGTACCCAAGAAGAGGTAGTAATCACTCTTAAAATCTCTTAGTTACACCTTTTAAATATACTTTGTCCTCCCTTCCCCATAGTGCATTACTTTGTTATTATTGTATTGTTGGTTACTTCTAATATAATATACTATAAATAAATATTGGTATAAAATTTAGAAGATATACTAAAATAGATGTTTTTAGTTGGAGTATTAGATTAATTTAAAATTCATGTTAGGGAGTGTCTAATTTCACTAAACTTTAAGATTGTCAACGTCTGTAAATAAAACTTGAGGTTTTAAGAAGAGAAGAATAAAACACATAAAAAAGTGTAGTTTAAAAATGTGAGGAAACCCATCCATTTATAGTTAAAATTATGTAGTATTAGTATGTGCATATTGTTTCTTATCATAGAATATAGGGAAAGGACAAATATACCCCTCGAACTATCGTCAATGTAATGCAGATATCCTCTGTCATATTTTTGGGACATTGGGGCCCCTGCCATCCAAAAACTAGAGCATATATGCCCTTCCGGTAAGTGATGGTTGTATATTTTCCAATTTATGTATGTATGCATATCTACTGCTTTATAGTATCATTTGTACAATGCATCTAGGGAAAACGTAAAGAAGGATGACATCTTTGTTATAATCTCACGCAATGAACCTATTTACTTTATTTGTGGTTTCAAGTGTTCTTGTGCCGTGTGATTGTGATTATGATTGTGAGTGATTGTCGAATGGCTCGGATGTCATTCCGGTACGGTAAAACTAACAATTGACTCGAATACCACGCTTGGTATGAATATCTAACTATAATTAGCTCGCATACCGCGACAATACACTAATAGTTTCTATGTGGGTTCCATGAGTTAACTAGGTTTACTTTCCATAATGTGATTATTTTATGTTGGTTCATGAGTGGTCAAGATTTATGTTTAGATGTTGGGATGGTTCTTGTATAGAGCAGAATTGCATGCTAAACACTGTAGACAATGTATCAGAGATCCTTGAGTCGTCTGAATTACTTGAAATATGAGTTGGACTCAGGTATGGATTGTGTGTGATCATGTGTGACATGTTTCTTGCATATGTTAATTCTGGGTAAGGACTGGGAGTCTATCAGAACCCAAAACGAGTAATGAGTGTCACTCACACTTAACCTCCTAGGTGGGCGAACCAATGAATTTAACCTCAACTTATATTTATCATTCAACTTACGAAATACTAACCGGAAGCTTAAATCTTATTAATGTAAGAAACACAAATTCATTAACGTCTATTAAATATCGTTTCCCAAGAACCTAAGTCATCAAATCAAGGACATTTAATCTCCAAATACAAAGTCTAAGAGTATCAAAGACACAAAAATAAATAAATAAATAAAAAGGTAGTTTGTGTCCGAAAACTAAGGACATCATGTCATGACCGAGAGAATCCAATACGAGCCAAAATGAATAGTGATCTTAGGCGTATTTATATGCCTAAGTTGTCAATAGTTGCCTATGAATTGATTGAATTAATGAATAATCTTGAGTCTATTAGCTTGATGTTGTTAAACTTGTGATGATTATGCACTAAAACATATAATTAGTTGTTTTAGGAACTCTTGAGGGAATTGGAGTTGAAACGGAGAAAGAAGGAGCAAAGAAACGCAAAACTTCGCTAAGGCAGGAATCACCAGTGGCTGGCGCACTGGTTGGCGCGGCACGCCGCTGGTGAAACTTCAGAGAAGGCTGCATGGGGCTCTGAGAGGCGTGACGCGCCAGGCCTTCAAATTCAGAGAAGGTTGTCGCGCCACAAGCCAAATTTCAGAAGCCAGTGCCTGGCGCACTGGCAGGCGCGAAGCCCCACCCCTGTTCCGACTTTTCCAGCAAAAACATGATTAAATAGGTCTCCTAGTTGAAGTAGAATTTAATTCCAATTTTCCTAACATCTATAAATAGACCCTTAGGGATATATTGTAGGGAGTTCGACATTATTTTGGTGTGCAAGAGCAAGTTTCATCGTTTGTAATAGGTTTCAATATTCTAGCTCTTTTATTTTTCGAAAAACGCATGAACAATTGTATTTTGTGGTTTTCTAATAGTATGAGTGGCTAAACTCCCTAGTTCTGGGGCTGTAGCTACGAATCGATTGTTGATTATTTAAGGTTCTTGAATTAATTCTTGGTTGTCATTATAAGTTACTTCTATATTCTTGTTTTAGTATTTTGTGCTTGATCACCATAAGATAAATCTATTGTCTAATCTTAAAATCGAGAGAAGAGGGGTTAGATACACCAGAGAATATAGAGAGCTCGATCATCCATTAAGTTAAGGTGATTTGTGTTTAGGAGTGACACCCGAACAAACAACTTGCTTGGTTACGAAACAGGATGAAATATAAATGCTCGCTAGTTAGGCCTATTTATCCCCGCTCAACGATGTAGTTAGACAACTAACTGGAGTAGGTGACTACGGTTGAGAGACCCAACTCATACAATTAACCCTGTAAACTAGTAACTTGACAACTAAAATTAGTTCTAAGCCGAGAATATGATACATGAGATTCATTGCATGTTGTAGCCCTGGAATTGTCTTTTACTTGCTTAAACACCATCTTAAAGTCGTTCACAATTAGTTACTTTTAATTTATTGCATAATTAGGAATAGAAGTTAAACAATCATCACCATCTCTTTAAACGGTTACTTTTATTTTATTTGTAGAATTGAGTATAAAATATAAATTGATCATAAGTCGCTTAGGAACGATAACTTGTTTCTTTAAGAATCTACTTGAGCAACCACGTACACTTGTATGTATATTGGGGAGCAACAAATAGCTCACCATGGAACTCGATGTGCTGGAGACTAGTTATAATTGAAGGTGAGTCGAAGTCGCTGTACTCCACAAAATAAAACGAAGAAAATACAAGTAAGGGGTCAATATAGGGCAACATGTACTGAGTACATATCGTCGACCGACTCAAAATAGAAACCAATATGCATAAAGTAATAATATGAAATCAACTATAGCACTTAGCAAGTGGCAAGCAACAAACAACCTGAACAAGTTACAGCCACAATGAAGCAAATACGTAATCAGTCCAATATCAAACACACACGAGGACCCATGCCTCCATACCACGCTAATTTGGGAAATGGATTCTTTGAGATTAAGTACATTAAGTTGATTCAATATGTTTTCCATTAATGTTACTGTGCCGGAACGAGACACCCAATCCAATAATATCATGTCGGAATGTGACACCCGATTCAATAATATCGTGTCAGAACATGACACATGATCCAATAATATCGTGTAGAAAGGTGACACCCGATCCTATAATACCGTGTTGGTTTGTGGCACCCGATCTAACCATATAGATAATTCATTTGTCATTATTTATCATCTCTTTCCACTTTCTTAACAATATTTCATTAAGTCATCTTTATTCAAGGCTTCACTTTAATAGAACAAGTTAAAGATTATGGATTTTTGCGGTCTTGGGATTACAGACAGATCACAACAACACATGAATTATCCAAACCACAACAACCAAGTTCATAGAAAAATTCACAATATCACTGAATGACTATCAATCACTATTAAGAGTCTATTTATCGCATAGAATAAATCATAACTTACCCCCACCGAAGAATCGAAGTCAAGCAAGCTACTTCCCCAACGCTTTTCCTTTCCTCAGTGCCTCAAAACATTTTCAATCTATCAAGTATACAATACTTGTAAGTAAACGCGCTCAATTCTATATTTAAGTTTCAACCGTGATCCCAATTAATAGGTCAAATCCTATATTTCTAAAATTCAAGATAATTACACAAAAATTAGAAAATATAAAAGAAGAAGACCCTAAGATAGAATTAATTATATTCTCTATATATAAAGTAAAAATAATTCAAGATAAGTTAGAATTATTATATAGTGAAGATCATTTACAAGGATGGGAGAAACATAAAACAAAAGCAAAAATTGAGCTAATTGATAATAATAGTTTAATAACCCAAAAACCATTAAAGTATAATTTTAATGATTTAACAGAATTTAAGATTCATATAAATGAATTACTAGAAAAATGATATATATACAAGAAAGCAATAGTAAGCACACAAGTCCGGCATTTATCGTAAATAAACATAGTGAACAAAAAGAGGAAAAAGCAGAATGGTTATTGATTATAGAAATTTAAATGCAAAAACTAAAACATATAATTATCCGATACCAAATAAAATACTAAAGATAAGACAAATACAAGGATATAATTATTTTAGCAAATTTGA
>JAJOOE010018194.1:0-14358 GCA_036250405.1 Solanum raphanifolium | reverse complement strand
AGGAAAATATTATTACTTATGGATGAAAAATATAAATTTATTTTTAAGTATAAAAACCTTAAATTAATCAACTTTTTATCATGTTAACAGCTTAAAGGATATTTCAGACATTTTGATTAAAAAAAGTGTTTACCAACACTTATTTGCCAAACACATCAACAACTTTTTTTTCAACTGCAGCACTTTTATCCAAACACATAACTACTTATTTTTAAAATAAGTTCCAGCACTTTAAAAAGTTACTTTTTAAAAGTTACTTTTTTTAAGTCAATCCAAACGGGCTCGTAGTCTTAATTTAAAATAGATTTTGTACTCCTCTATGCATTTTTTTATTTGAGGAACTTCATTTAATTTCTCTTATTCATTTAGCGGGTTTAACCAAAAACAAAACAAATAAAAGTAAAAGATGTATATAGGTAATTATTGAACGCAAATATAATACACGTTGGCAAAGCTTGTATAAATGCTATAATCTTTAAGTTTCTTTCTAGCTTGCACCTCATGAAAGCTTAGATTCAAACCAATTACTTTAAGTTGAATATCTTTAAATTATTCTTATGCATATCTAAGTTTTGAAGCACATATATTTTGGGATCTATACTTTTGTTCTCCAGCTCGAAATTGTGCCTATACAATTTAATTTCTTGCAAATAGGACTATTGTTACAAATAAGTGCATAGACAAAGTGCAGAGTCTGATTGCTAGTAGTCAAATGTTATAAAGCAGTAGTAATACTATGTCCTATCATAAATAATGTTGATATCCATCTTATTTTATTATTTCAGGTTATGATGTCGAAATATTTGACATGTGGAAGACTTCATCATATGTTCAAGTGTCAGAAGTTTTTATGTACCCTTTATTGTCTTGTATTATAGCTAGCTATCTAACTCACTAATTATTAGACAAAATAACACTAGTTATACGGTTCAAATTGTTTACATTATTTTGTTATGTTGTTGGTACTATGAAATTATGGATTAGTGGTTATTTTTGTTGTCGATATATGAAATAAATTAAACTTTTCATTGTTGTCGATATATGAAATAAATTAAACTTTTCTGGATTCAACGGCTAAAGTTCTTTAGCCGGTAAAAGTTTTTGCAGCAATTTTTATTGCCACAAAAGGGAAAATTTATTACCTTTAATGATCATTTTTGTTGTAGTGTCAACTTGGTAGGGGCCGTGATGTCCCACCAACTTTGGATCATTTGCTTCAATCCTCCCTGCATCTGGACACCTGCACATGTAGCAAACTTCCTCCATAGCTTTTGGGATATGGGGGATGTTAGAAAAATGTGGGACATTGTTTCCTCTTTGAATGCTTCGCAACAGTAGCATCTAGATGCTATATTCACTTTCATTCATTTAAGATTATCTTCCGTGGCAATTCTGCCCTTCCATATTCTCTACACCAGAAAATTAATCTTAAACGGCATATCTTTGCACCACATATTCTTTCTCCATTCTTCTTTGATCTTTTTCCGCCGCATTATCTCAAAAGTTGTTTGTACTGTGAAATTTCCACTTGTACTTCCCATCCACCAAGGTCTATCCATGTCCCATTCTGAAATATTTGGCTTTATGTTTTCTATTATGTACTCCCCCCTATCTTCCGACACTATCTATAACAATTTTCTCTGGTCCCATTCTCCATTATTCACAAATTGTTTAACCTCTATTTCTTCCTCTCCACCCCCTTGCTCTTCCGTATAATACAAAGCCCCTTGTTTGGTCCAGTTGTCAAACCAAAAACTAGCTTCTCCATTTTTAATTTGCCACCAAATGTTAGGTTATGTTTCTTCTCTTAGCTCAATCATTTTTTTTCATGTCTGGGAAGCCCCTTTTCCCATTGCCATTACTGGATGCACCTTCTTACAGTATTTACTCTACATAAAAGTGTTCCACAAAGTGGTTGAAGTTCTAAAGCTCCACCACAATTTCCCATATAAAGCATTTGATATATCATGAATGATCTCAAACCAATCCCACCTTCTTCTATAGGATAAAACATATCCTCCCATGAAACCCAATGTTTTCCTTTTTCTCCTCCCGTCTTGCTCCAGAAAAAACCAACAAACATTTGATGTATCTGGTCGACTACTTTCTTTGGTGGGCTCATGGCAGATAACAAATACAAAGGCATTGATTGTAAAATGCTTTTTATCAGTACCAACTTTCCTCCATATGATAGCCATTTATTATGCCAGCTTGAAATTCTTCTTTGAATCTTTTTCACCAACTCCTCAAAATGTGAACATTTCTTTCTCCCATAATATACTGGACAACCTAAATATGTAAAAGGAAAGGATCCTTGCCTAATTCCAGTGAGCTTTCTTAATTTTATAGCAACAATCAGTGGAGTGCTGTCATGAAGATTAAAGAAGCTTTTATTCAGATTTACCAGTTGTCCAGAGATCTTTTCGTAATCTCTCAACACCCTATCATTTTCTTTATCAATGCTTTTTCTCCTTAGCAAAACAAAATGGTATCGTCTGCATACGATAAATGGTTTATTTGTGGACTCCACTTAGGCATGCCGTACCCTTTAAACTCTCCATCAATGTGCAACATGTTAAGACCCCTAGCCAATACCTTCGCAACAATAATAAACAGAGTTGGGGACAAAGGATCCCCTTGTTTCAGACCTCTTGACGACTTGAAAAAGCCAAACAATTGCCCATTCACAAGAATCGAGTAACAATTATTTGAAATCAGTCGCCATATCATATCAATAAGTAATTCTGAGAAGTCGAATCGTCTAAGTACTTTAATCAGTAACACCCATGATACTCTATCATAGGCCTTGGCCATATCCAACTTTACGACCACATTCTAATATTTTTTCCTCCTATTAATGTCCCTTATGATTTCTTGAGCTAATAATACGTTCTCTGTTACGCTTCTTCCTTTAACAAAACCCGACTGATTCTTTGAAATGATATCCGGTAAAAACCTTGTAATCCTTTGATGTATCAGTCTTGATATGATTTTGTTTGCAAACGTGCTTAGGCTCACTGGTCGAAGATCCGCAAAATGCTTAGGCTTCTCTTTTTTTGGTAATAGCACCACGTTCGTGTGTGTAATATATCTAGGCAGATCGTGCCCACAAAAGAAAGCCTTCACCATGTTTGTAACATCTTGGCCAATCACCGTCCAACAACTTTGAAAAAACTTCCCGGAGAAACCATTTGATTCGCTCGTACTATCCTCATTTAGTGCAAAAACCCCCCTGACTTCCTCCATTGTGGGTATTTCCCTCATCTCTTCATTTTGCTCTTGTGTGATTAATTTTAGAATCATCTCTAGCAAATCCTCCTTCTCTTCACTGTCTATTTCACTGAATTGCTTTTCAAAGCAACCTACTACTTCATTACCAATATTTTCACTAGTATTAATGCAATCTCCTTGGGATGTAATGATCTCCGAAATGAACAATTTTTTCCTCCTTCCCTTCACGTAATTGTGAAAGAATTTGGTATTCCTATCACCATCTTTAAACCATTTCATCCCGGCCTTCTATTTCCAAAATTCTTCTTCTAAATACCTAAATTTTTTCAATTCCGCTTCACCCCTCTTCAGTTCCTCTCTATTTCTTCCTGTAGGGTGTATTTCCAGTTGAACTTCCTTATATCTGATCTCTTTTTTCCAATGATTGAATTCTTTGGAAAATATCCTCAAACGCTTCTTTACTCCACTTCATTAGAGCCAATTTGATTCTTTTGATCTTGGCCTGGAATTTCGTAAACGGGGTTCCCCTAAAATTCACCCTCCAGTTTTCTTCAATTACTTTCATAAACTCCGAGTGCTTTGTCCAGAAATTCAGAAACTTAAGCGATTTAACCACTTTCTCCTCCTCTGAGTTGCATATCAAATGTAAAGGTGCATGATCTGATCCCTGCCTAATTAGATGATGTACTGTGCTAGATGGGAAAATATCACCAAATTCTCGATTACACACCACTCTATCCATTCTTTTAAAAATGCAGTAAATTTGCTTCCTACACTCCTTATTTCCTCCAAAGCATAATTGTTTAGACATTGACTAAAATCAATAGATTCATGTGTTGTAAACTCTAGATCCCCTTTGTTTTTCTTTGTCGTTTAATATCACATTAAAATTAGCCAAAACATCTTATTCTCTTCCGCAATTGATTCCACGTTCTCCTATAGTTCTATTCTGTCTAGTGCGTCACATCTCGCATAAACAGCTGATATTAATATCTTCACAATCCCAGTAGCAAAACTCATCGTTATTTGTTGAATGTTGTTACTAATCAACTCACCATTCCAATCATCATCCCAGAATATCCATATTTTTGCCGAATAATTACAATATGCATTTTGAAATCCCAACCTCCTTTTGTATACATCTAACTCAGACGGATCTTGGAAAGGTTCCATTAAGGCTATGTATTTATAATGATGCCTCTATTAAGATCTATCAAAGGCTTTTTGTGTTTTCACTGACCTTATATTCCAGAACAAAGCTTTCCCAATCATTGAGAAAACCCAACTGAACTATCCTTGCTACTCCTTGTTCTAACTTTAAGAGGGAGAGAAGGTTGTCTTCCTTTTACTCAACTTTTCAAATTAGAGATTTGCCTTGGGGATTATCCCCCATTCCTCGCCACTTTGTCGATATTTTCATCAATTTCCTCATCATCTTCTCTTTCTCTTCTCCACTGTTCCTCCTATAGGTCATTCAATCCCTTGCTGCTCTTTCCGCTTAACTCAGTAGTGCTTTCATTTTCCTACCCCTTGTAACCATCCTTTCTATGCTCCCCACGCTACTATATCTATCTTCCCCATCATCATCATTGTTGTCACCTTTGTTCACTGTTTGAGAGTCCGATCTCTCTTAATCTTCTCGTCCTTCTGCCATTTCTATCAACCCCCTTTTCCTAATTTCCTCAGAAACCACCTTCTTTTTTTCCTTGAAATTTTCTTGTACCCATTGTTTAGTAGTTATAACTTCATCTTCTTCTTCGTTGATCTACCCTTCCTCCCTGTCTAATGCTTCGTATTGATTAACGATAGGTATATCTCCTTCCCTTTGTGGATTTTTCTTTATATTCTACACATGTATTCCTTTCCCCTTCCCATTGTTTCTTTCCCCGCCCCCTCTCTTTTTTCTGCTCCTTGAATAGGTCTTCCTCTTTGTCACCTCGTATATCTTCTTTCTCTCGATTAGTTTGTATTTTGGTTTGCCTACCTCCCCTTGGAATTGTGGTTTTACCTTCTAACTGTATTGCGTTTTGTTTCCCTTCTCTCCTGCTCCTGCTCCTACTCCTTCTTTCTCCTCTTTTATATACAACTCATGGTGAATTACGTAACATTATTCATCATTATGTCCCTGGATTCTGCAGTTCTAGCAGTACTTCGGTACATAATCATATTTGATTCGTATCTATTTTTCTGTAATTTCCCCAGACTTCTTTCGCATTCCTACATTGATTCGTTTTGGGAACTCACTCAACAGATCTACTTCAACCTTTACCCGCGCACAACTAGGCCTTGTTTGATTCTTCGTCGCCAAATCCACCTGTAACGGCTTTTCCACTGCCGCTGCCAATGAGAAACAACCTCTTTCACAAAGAAGTTTGGTGGTAATGAAGGAAAAGAGATCCATGCGATAGCCGTTGATGTTTCCTCTTCTGGATCAAACATCGGATCTCATTGGGTACGACCATCCTCTATGCATTAGATAGAAAGCAGGTTTAGATAAAAGGTCAACATAATCCACCAAACATGATGCCCTTATCAAAATATATATGTTGCTCAATAGTCCTATCTTGCATTCTCCCCACATCTCACAGTGTTTGGGAATCAATTTTCTTAATTCCTGAATCTCTGACCATCCATACGAAAATTTCCTTATGACAACAAACTCCAAATTTTCACTAATGATCATTTGTTCTACCTCCTCCTCTTCCCATATTACTCTTGGCTCTCCGTGTAAATACACAAGTGGTTTCACTGGGATCACATTCGCTACCTTCATTGGTAGGCACAGAATGGCTGCATACTTCAATTTGTTCTTGTAACATCTCGCAATTTGAAATAGCTAGGAAGAAGCTAATAATTGGAAATAGTCATTTTTGGAAAGAATGAAAATTTGGAAATTTGTTTAAGTTAGGAAAAGTTGAGTTTTGGTCAACTTCAAATGGCCATAACTCCTAGCTCAAGATGAGTTAGGTGTACTTCCAGACAAGATTGGAAATCTCTTGGAATGATCTTTCCAACGCCGCCGAGTTTGCGCGATTCCGAGTTCGTATGAGTAAGTTATGCCTTTTGGAAGTTGGGTTGTTGGATTAAGGAAAGTCTAATCCGGATTTTAGCAGGGTTATTTAGTCTTTTCCTTACCGAATTATTCTAATTCATTTTTAGGATATTAATTGGTTAAAACCAGATTTTGGTCAGTTTAGAAAAGTTAGAGTTCAGGCTAGGGCTTGGAGAAAAGAGAAAAGAGGAGAAAGGAGAAGAGGAAGCAAGATTCGTCGATTTCGTCAAGGATAGCTTGTGGATTTCGTCGGGGGTGATCCCTAAAAAGGTATGTGAGATCACATAGCGTTGGGTTAGTTCACCCACGTGCCAATTATGATTCAATTCAGCGAAATATGTGTGATTTGAAAGTAAATTCTTTGAGTTCTTGATGAAATTCGTTTGAATTATTGTGGGTTGTTTTGTTGAAGTTTCTTGCGATTTGATTCATGTTTCCGGGTGTAATTTCGGTTTGAATCTATCATATATTGAGGGTATAAATGATCCTTAGTGTTTGGGGAAAGAACCATTGAAGTTTAGAGGGTTTAGAGTTGAAAAACGGAGAAGAAAAGTCATCAAGCACCTGGGGAAGGGGGTGGGGCATCGCGCCAGCCAGCGCTCCCCAAAGCAGTCCCTGAATGTGGGGCTTTGGGGCGACGCGCCAGCCAGTGTGCCCCAACTTGGTCTCTGAATGTTGAGGGCTAGCACCCCGTGCCTCTCAGAGCGCCAGGGACGCTAGTTCTCCCCATTCGTTCCCCACTTTTTCGTACTTGTTCCTTAGCAATATACCTATAATTTCTAGTTGATTCCAACACTCTTAGGTACATCTAAATACCATGAAATCATCCATAAACATGAGATCATGAACCTTGAATCCATAATTCAATTCAAGGAAAGTTAGGATCAAAGTCAAGAAAAGTAAGGGTCAAGTCAAGAGAAGTTCTTAGAGTTTTCCAAAAGTCTTTTCCAAATGTTTTAACTTTGTTCTAAGACTTAAATTTCAAGTTAAGCAAAGAGTAAAAAGTTGGAGTTCATTACTTCAAAAGTATATAGGGACTAAGTATTCCTAAAGAGATTTAAAATATTTTCACATTTAAGTATGAATGGAAACTGAGATTTCCAAAGAGCTTTCGGGCTAGTTTTCAGAAAAGAGTAATAGCTTTCTAAATGAAGCAAGAAGGGAAACTAAGATTTCCAAGATAGCCTTTGAGCTAAGTTTTTGAGCACTAATCTCAAATCACAGAAGAAGTATGTTTTTAAACACAAGAGCTGGTATATTTTGGGAGTAACATTGAGCACCGAATTGGGGGCGAGCATGAGTTCAGATATCTCACGTCTCCATAAAATCATGTAGCCACCATGGGTAGAAAAGGGTCATACTTTTTAGATGAACCCTTTTCACAATAGACTAGTGGATCCACTTAGTAGTTCAGGTCCTATACCTCTGGCCGGGTATAGGATGCACTGGCAGCATGAGGTAGATCGTTGTATCATCACTATAGCTCTTATGTGATGGTTGTCGGTTAGAGAAACTCCCACAAAAGTTATTGTATTTTTATATACATCAGTTTATTGTATTTTTACATTCATTTCAGAGTTATGTTGTATCCTTGTATAGACATAGAGTTGACATCATATTTTTAAACAACTTTTCTTTATATTACACTTGTTTTAAACTGCTTTATATTGAAATGAGTTCAGTTAAGTATTCATGAGTTGAGAAAAGCCAAGGTAAGTGTTTCTTCCAGATTCCCTTTCAAGCTTATGTTGTTTTAGCATTCCTACTCGTATACTCGTACATTTAATGTACTTATGCCAGTTGACCTGCATCATCTTATGATGCAGACACAGGTAACTAGGATTGGCATCCTAGCGCACCGTTGATCCAGTGAGCAGTTCAGAGTCAGTCGGTGAGCCTCTTTGCATTTCGGAGGATCTATTTTCATTGCTTTATAGTTAGTTCATTAGGATGTTGTGGGGTTTGTCCTAACATCCATCTCAGTTGGTTTAGAGGCTTCATAGACAGTCATATGTTAGTCCTGTGAGTCTTTTCATTTTCATTTCTTATTGTTAAGACTTGGGTTGCCACTTTTGGTCAAGTTGAATGTTTAATCTTTAAAACATTCTCAGTTATTTTATTATTCAGTTCAGTTAAGTTCTTTGATCATTATAGATATGAATATTGTCTTCCGCTGAGTTAAGTAAGCCAGGCCAAGGGTTCGCTTGGGGCCAGCAATGGTCTTTGAGTGTCGGCCACGTCCAGGGTGTAGGCTCGGGGTGTGACGGTTCTCTGTATCCAGCTTTTTCAGTAATTGATCAACCCCAGTGGGGGGTTGACCAGGTGAACTGGTGGTCATGACCACCGGAAAAGTAATCTACTGCTAAGTTATATTTTCACAATTCAAATTGAATTTAACAATTAGAATTCGGTAAATACCTTATAAAGATTAAAAGTGTTCAATTTTAGTAAATTTTAAAGACAAAAAATGCTCAAGTTCTAATACTTAAAAGAGACTATTTTGAGTCTACCATCATAGATAAGGGACCATTTTTGTCATTTTTTCTTCAAGATAAAGATGATTTTTAGATTTTAAATCGGCGGATAGAAATGTGATAGTATTAACTAATTTCAATTTACAACCACATGTATTAGAAGAAAGTGTTTTTTGCAATTGCGGACATTTACCTTCACCCCAATACCAAATAGTTAAGATTTCTTGATGGTCACTTATAAAATGAATAGAAAAAATAGGTAGTTTTTGTGAATTTGGAGGACATAAGTTTATGGGCCATTGTTAGGCGATTATGACAAGAATTCATGCGGTGGTCATATAATTAAGTAATGCTTCTGGTGTTTTCTTGATTTGGCCTTAGGAATTTGTATAACAACTATGTCATGTATAATGATTATAATGATATCTAATCATTGGCCAATAATTGTTAAGATGAGAGGTTTGAGAAGACGAAACCTCCATTGATGATGAGAGCGTAAAGCTTGATTAGAGAAGAAGAATGAAATTT
This sequence comes from Solanum raphanifolium, assembly GCA_036250405.1. Taxonomy (NCBI): domain Eukaryota; kingdom Viridiplantae; phylum Streptophyta; class Magnoliopsida; order Solanales; family Solanaceae; genus Solanum; species Solanum raphanifolium. The sequence goes on along the minus strand of JAJOOE010018194.1, from coordinate 5,073 downwards.
TGCATTCTGAATTGATTGTGTACAATGATAGTTCAGACTGGTATTTATACAACTAGATGAGGAAACTATCTAAAGTCCTAACAAACAGAAAAGAAAACAACTACCACGTGATTTGACAACTAACTAACTAATTCTAACATACTCGATCAATTAATTAATATGACGTCTACACTAAATTAACTAATTCTAAATGTATACACACTTAATCTCAATACCCCCCCTCAAGTTGGAGGAGAGGTAATCGAAACCAACTTGTCCAAAATAGTAGAATGCTTAATCCCAGTGAGTGCTTTGGTAAGGCTATCAGCTAACTGAGCAGTAGTGTCAATGTGATGCAATGTAATGAGCCCCTCTTGAAGCTTAGTCCTCACAAAATGACAATCCACTTCAATGTGCTTCGTACGTTCATGGAATACAGGATTCCTTGCAATGTGAATGGCTGCTTGGCTATCACAATATACAGGGAATGGTCCATTTTGAGGTACAGTCAGTTCCTCAAATAATCTTTGCAACCAAGTCAGTTCTCCCACTACCTTTCTCAAAGATCTGTACTCTGCTTCAACTGAGGAAAAGGAGATTGTTTCTTGCTTCTTGGACTTCCAGCTAACAGGACTATCTCCCAACAACACAATATAACCACTAACAGACTTCCTTGAGTCAGGGCAGGCAGCCCAATCAGAGTCACAATAGGCTTGTACTCCAAAATTGGCAGATGAAGACATAAAAACACCTAGAGTATGATCCTTCTTGAGATACCTTAGCATGTGAAAAACAACATGTAAATGAGGCTCCCTAGGATCCTGCATGTATTGACTAAGAAGTTGCACACCATAGGCAAGATCAAGTATGGTATTTGTAAGAAAGTTCAGCTTGCCAACTAATTTTCTATAGTAAGTAGGATCATCCAAGACTTTTCCTTCATGTGATTTTAGCTTAATATTTGGATCGAGGGGAGATGATAAAGGAGTCATGTGATCACAGTTGAATTCCTTGAGGAGGTCTAACACAAACTTCCTTTGAAAGATCATAATCCCATCATCTTTGTACAAAACTTCCAGGCCCAAAAAATAATGCAGTCTGCCAAGATCTTTGATTTTAAACTGACTATCAAGGAACCTTTTAAGCTCATCAATTTCAGCAGTGTCTGTTCCTGTGAGTAGGATGTCATCAACATAAACACCTAGGAAGACAGTAGATGCACCTCTTTTTCTGTAAAACAAAGAGTAGCCATGGAGGGAATGAACATAGCCTCTTGTGTGAAGTGCTTCAGTCAATTTCTCATACCATTGTCTGCTGGCTTGTTTTAGACCATATAATGATTTGTTAAGTTTACAGACTAGACCTTTGTGAGGGGTCATCAAACCTGGTGATACATCCATATACACTTCCTCATGTATATCTCCATGGAAAAAAGCATTATTAACATCAAGTTGATATATATTCCATTGTTTCTTTGCAGCAGTGGCAATGAGTGCCCTCACAGTTGTCATCTTGACAACAGGTGAAAATGTCTCTGTGTAATCTATGCCATGATGTTGAGTATATCCCTTTACCACCAACCTAGCTTTATACCTTTCTATGCTCCCATCAGCCTTGTGCTTGACTTTACAAACCCACCTGTAACCAATAGACTTCTTGCCCTTTGGCAGAGTTGTGAGAGTCCAAGTATTGTTGTCATGCAAAGCAATGACTCTTGCGTCATAGCCCTTTGCCATGCAGGATCCACAGATGCTTCCTGAAATGAGTTAGGTTCACAATCATGAGAAACATTCATTACAAAAGACTGACTGTCAGGATTTAAAACAACATGAGAAATATGATGTCTAAGGGTAAAAATGGGACTAAGGGATGAAGATTGTGGTGGGATTGATGTACCTGAGGATGGTATTGTGTGAACATAATCAGACAAATATGTAGGTACTTTATGTGTTCTTTGGGATTTTCTAAGGGGTGGTGTGGAGAGTGTATTAGCAGGTGAAGAATGGTCATCAGTTGGCACACCAATAGGTATATTATTATTATTATCTAGTTGATCTTGATCACAGTGCACAATAGGGGAAGAATTATCATTAAAAGACATGGGATAGTCATGTAGGGTCACAGAATGAAAAGGGAATGATGGAAAATGAGTAGTATCCTTAGTTATGGCAAAAGGAAAAATGGTTTCATGAAAGATGACATCCCTTGAGATATGGATTTTCTGAGTGGATTGATTTAAGACTTTGTAACCCTTTGTAGCATAGGGATATCCAACAAACACATGTGGTATAGCCTTAGGTTTAAATTTGGTTCTGTGAGGCTTTGGAATTGTAGGGTAGCAATTTATATAAGATCTCATAGGGGTATTTATTGTGGAGAGGGGAAGAAGGGAGTCTATTGATGAGGTATCTGGAGGTAAGTATGCATTCACCCCAGTATTTCACTGGGAGTTTTGATTGAAAAAGGAGAGCCCTTGCTGTTTCAAAAATGTATTTGTGTTTTCTTTCCACCACCCCATTTTGTTGTGGGGTATAAGGACAAGATTTTTGGTGAATAATTCCCTTGTTCTGGAAAAACATAATGGATTCATTTTTAGTGAATTCCAGTTCATTATCTGATCTAATTGTTTTAATGGTGGTGTTGAACTGGTTCTCAACCACGAGACAAAAGCTTTGATGATATGTAGGGCATTACTTTTACTGCTAAGAAGATGTGTCCAAGTGGACTTGCTAAAATCATCTACTAAAGTAATGAAGTATCTAAAATTTTCATGAGTTGTTGTTTGGTAGGGACCCTAGAGATCAACATGTAGTAGTTCAAAAATGCTAGTGGTAGTGTGAGATTTTGGTGGAAAAGGTAACCTTGATTGCCTGGCCATTGGGCATATAGGGCCAAAGAAAGATTGTTTTGGTGAGAAATTTTCAGGTATAGAAGAGATACCTTTCATTTTTACCAAGGGTACATGACCAGGTCTATAGTGCCACAGTAAATCCATATTATCAGTAGTAAAAAAATTGAAAGATTTGCCAGCAACATTATCTTTATTATTAACAGAAGAGGAACTGATTTCATTTGAGTGAGAAGTACATGAAAGAGGAACACATTGAATCTTATTGCTTGATAAAGGAAAACATGAAGTAGGATATTATTGTTGCTGATCATTATGGCTAGTCTTTTGTAAACAATCTGAGCAAAGGAAGTAGATACCATCATGTACTTTACCAATCTCCAAAGGCCTCCTTAGTGAAGGGGCCTGCAATAGACAAGAAGTGTTAGAAAAAGAGACAGTACATTTGAGATGATTTACTAGAGAATTGATGGAGATTAAATTGTATTTGAAAGAAGGGGCATAGAGTACTCCGGACAAAGTGATCTTGGAGGTAAGATGCACACTACCAATCTCTGTAACTTTGACTCTATATCCATTTGGTAATCTGACTAACATAGGACAGGGTAGAATGATCATATTCACAAGGTGATTTTTGTTAAAAGTCATATGGTGGGATGCTCCTGAGTCTAATATCCATAAATCAGTCCTTGTTTTGAAACATTCACATGAGAGTTTAACAAAATCAGGAGACGGAGAGCAAGCAAAGATACCTGTAGCTCCACATGTTCCATCATTTGGATCTGCCACAGAATTAGAGTCATGGAACTGGTTCAACAAATGAACAACTTGGTCATATTGTTCCTTGGTGATACTGATATTTTCATTTCCTTGAGCATCACTATGAAAATCTGATTCCCTTTTCTGTCCACCAGCAGCTCCATCACAGGATATTTGTATAGAATTTGTTGCTCCACTCTTTCCCTTAGTGTTATGCCTTTGATTTCTTGAATTGTGCTGATCATGATTAGGAGCTTTCTGATATTGGTTTGTACCATAATTGTTTGAGGATTGGGAATTGAAAGAATTTGGAGGCGTGCTACCAGATGGGTAACCATGCAACCTGTAACATTTTTCTTTAATGTGACTTGGCCTTCTACAAAATTCACAAAAAGGTCTCCCTCTAGGTGTTGTGTTGGGAACATAATAGTTTGTTTGAAAATTTCTTCCTCCTGAACCTGATGAACTCGCGATGAGGGAACTACTTTCAGCAAACATTTGGTTGTTGTTGGGCTTGAATTCCCTCTGTTTCTCCTCTTGTACTAACAAAGCAAACGCTTGTGCCATAGAAGGTAAGGGATTCATCATCAAAATACTACCCTTAATTGTGGTATACACAACATTTAAACCCATGAGAAACTGAATCAAACGTCTGCCTTGTTCTGCCTTATGAATATTAGCCTTAGCTCCACATACACATACACAATTGCACTGACTTAAAACACATAAATTGTTCAGCTCTTCCCAAAGCTTTTTTATGCGAGTATAGTATGTAGTGATATCGAGAATACCTTGATTGAGATCATTGATTTCCTTTTGAGTTTGAAATAATTTTGCTCCATTTGTTTGATCGTAACGATTCTCCGATTCTGTCCATAATTCCAGAGCATCATTGACATATTCAACACTCTCTGCAATATCTCGACCTAGAGAATTGAGAATCCAAGAGGTAACCATATCGTCGCACCTCACCCATTGACGATAAGTGGAATGATTTGGATCTGGTCTTTTACACTCGCCATTGATGAAGACTAGCTTTTTCTTCACCGACAAGAATCGAAGCACACTACGGCACCAAGAGTGAAATCCAGTGCCATTAAAAGAAATAGGGACAAGTACTGCACAAGGACTATCTAAAGGATGAATGTAAAAATGACTTCTTGTATCAATTCCAGAGATTGGTAGTGCTAGCAGAACCAGTGCTCGCAGATGGGAGATCTACCATTTTGAATCAGAAGAAAAGCCGAAGAGAATTGGGAAAAGAGAAGATCAGATGCGGAAATTAAAAACGAAGAGAAAGAGGAAGAACAAAGTGTCCTTGCTCTGATACTGTTGACACCCAATTTTGACCATCCACAATATAAATTAATCATCAAGCTTCTTCAATTTCTAACGATTTAAAATAATTAGTTTTATAATTCAAAAATAAAATAAAATAAACATAGTTTGCAAGTTATTTTAAATAGTTTTGTCACTTTATATAATTT
>JAJOOE010018193.1:0-12779 GCA_036250405.1 Solanum raphanifolium | reverse complement strand
TTGTTATCCTTTTTCAAAATGCTGTATCCTATCTTGTATTAGTATTTTGTCTTTTTTTTCTCACTCCTGTTATTTAATTAAGCCGAAGATCTCTCTGAAGCAATCTCTCTACCTTGCAAGGTAGGGACAAACAAGGCAGGGATAATATCTACGAACAAACTAACCTCTCCAGACCCTAATTACATTGTTGTATGCTTTTGCAAGTTTGGAGAATCATTTTACCAGGATCCAAGAAATTTGCAGAATGGATTTTTTTGTATAAAAATTGAAATGTTTACATAAAAACCACATGTTCAACATTAAACAATTCAGAATTTATCTGTAATGGTCAACTTGGAAAGTTCACTACACCTTCTCCCTTTATATTTTCTGTTTTTGTTTATTGTTGTGTTGCTGACTTCTGAAAACTTGATAATATAAAGAACAAAAGCTAACTACAAAATACAAAAGATTGACGCCAAAGAGAACATGACAAAATCATTTTCAAATCTTGTGATAATAATAGAGACCAGTTGACTTTGCTTATCCCTTTATTTGTACTTTATTCAACTAATGATGGAAAGTGACAACCATTTTGATAATATTAAGGTACTAATTGCTAATACATCATTTATTTTCAACCAACTTATAATCCTTTCTTGAAGAATAAGGTGTTGTGCTTATTCTACTTCCAAGATTTGGACTTGATGGAGAGGCTCCAAGTGTGTATTCTTTTTGTTGTCATTTTGCAATCGATGGCGGTAGAATTTGCTTGTAAGGGCCAAAATGTTGCTACAAGTTGTTCAGCTAGTGATCTTGAAGTACTTCTTGATTTCAAGAATGGCCTGAATGATCCTGAGAACCGGCTTTCGTCATGGCAAGGAAGAGACTGTTGTAAGTGGAGAGGAATAGGGTGCAGTAATGCTACTGGTTCTGTTATCAAAATAGACCTCCACAATCCATTTCCTGTCGATTCTGCTGATGTTACCAGGTATGGATTTTGGAACTTGAGTGGGGAGATTAGGCCTTCTTTGGTAAAAATCCAATCTTTAAGATACTTGGATTTGAGTCTAAACACATTTGGTGGAATACCAATTCCAAGATTTGTTAGTTCTTTGAAGAATTTGGAATATCTGAATCTTTCGAAAGCTGGTTTTTTGGGTACATTACCTCCTGATTTGGGAAATCTTTCTCACTTGCAGTATCTTGATGTTTCTTCAGAGTTTTCAGCATTGACTGTTGAAAGTTTTCACTGGGTAACTGGTCTTGTTTCTTTAAAATATATTGGGATGAACCAAGTAGAGCTCTCTATGGTAGGATCGAGTTGGTTGGAAATGCTAAACCAGCTTCCACATTTAACAGAATTGCATCTTTCATCTTGTGGCTTATCTGGTTCCATTTCATATCTTACTCCTGTAAACTTCACTTCTCTAGCTGTTATTGATCTTAGTTTCAATAGTTTCAACTCAACGTTCCCGGGTTGGCTTGTAAATATCAGCAGTCTTGAATATATAGACTTGAGCAACTCTGGTTTTAGAGGCAGAATTCCACTTGGCATCAGTGAGATTCCAAGGTTAAGATACTTGAACCTTGCGCTAAACAAGAACCTTAGTGCTAATTGCCTTGAGCTATTTAGAGGAAGTTGGAAACAGATAGAAGTTCTCGATTTAGGTTCAAACAAACTACATGGAAAGTTGCCTAGATCCATTGGGAATATGACTTATCTGACTCATTTCGATCTCTTTTTAAACAACATTGAAGGTGGAATACCGGCAACTATTGGAGGACTATGCAGTTTAATCAACTTTGATTTAACAGGAAACAACTTGACAGGAAGTCTACCTGAAGTACTCGAAGGAATGGAGAAATGTGATTCTAAGAGGCCTTTGCATAGTTTGATGTACTTAAAGCTGAGCAGCAACGGTCTTGTTGGTAATATACCAGAATGGTTGGGTCAGTTGAAAAATCTTCAACAACTTGGATTAGCTTCCAACTTTTTTGAAGGCCCTATACCAGCTTCTTTCGGAAAGCTTCAAAACTTGACCAACTTGAGACTTTCAGGAAACCACCTAAATGGTACTCTATCGGAGAGTTTTGGACAGCTTTCTGAATTGTCTGTTCTTGATCTTTCTTCTAATTTCCTCACAGGTACTCTATCAGAAGTTCATTTTAAGAACCTGCGCAAAGTAAAGATTCTTGACCTTTCGTCCAACTCCTTGACCTTGATTGTTAATCCCAACTGGATTCCTCCGTTTCAGATTCGAAATCTTGATATGGGATCTTGCCATATAGGTCCTTCTTTTCCTACTTGGCTCAAGTCTCAGAAAGAGCTCAAGTTCCTAGACATTTCAAATGCGAGTATTTCAGATTCCATTCCAGGCTGGTTTTGGGACATTTCTTCTAATTTATCCCTCCTGAATTGTTCTTTTAATCAGTTAAGTGGTACTCTACCAAATCCATTACCAGTATTCCCCTTTGCAGATATTGATCTGAGTTCAAACCTATTTAACGGAACCATTCCATTAACCAGTGTCTCAATTGAATTGCTTGATCTTTCAAACAATATGTTCCAAGGTCTCATCCCTCAGAATATTTCCGAAGTCATGCCAGACTTGATATTTCTGTCTCTTTCGAGTAATGAAATTTCAGGTGAAATACCAGCTACTATAGGAAAGATGACCCTTGTTCAAGTCATTGATCTATCAAACAATAAGCTAACAGGAAGTATCCCTTCAAGCATAGGGGAGTGTTCTTACTTGAAAGCTTTAGACCTTGGGAACAATAGTCTATCTGGCTCATTTCCGAGTTCTTTAAGCCAATTGATTCAGCTCCAGTCATTGCACTTAAATGACAACAAATTCTCTGGAGGGGTCCCCATTTCTTTGAAAAATTTATCTAGTTTGGAGACACTTGATCTAGGCAACAACAGACTATACGGAAAGTTCCCCTCGTGGATATCTGATGGTTTTCAAAATCTTAGAATCCTCAGATTAAGGTCAAATTCATTTTCCGGAGAACTTCCTTTAGGAATGTCAAATCTGAGTTCATTGCAGGTCCTTGATCTTGCAGAAAACAACTTAACTGGTGCCATTCCAACAAGCATAGGAGACATGAACGCCATGGTACAAGAGGAAAAAGTGAATGAATATCTGTTATATGGGAAGTATAGAGGAGTTTACTATGAAGAAAGCTTGGTAGTGAATTTGAAAAACCAGTTCCAAAAGTACACCAAGACTCTATCACTTCTTACCTCAATAGACTTGTCGAGAAACAACCTCAACGGAGCATTTCCTGTGGAATTGACAAACTTGCATGGCCTCATAGTTCTGAACTTGTCTGGAAACCAAATCAGTGGAAAAATACCAGAAAACATTTCAAGCTTACATCAGTTGGCATCGCTTGATCTCTCGAGTAATACACTGTCTGGTGTCATCCCATCAAGCATGGAATCAATGTCATTCTTGAGCTATATTAACTTCTCAAACAACAACTTATCCGGTATGGTTCCTTATAAGGGGCAGATGACAACTTTTACAGTGTCCGCGTTTGAGGGGAATCCCCATCTTTGTGGAGCTCCACTTGTAGTACTATGTCAAAATGGAAACTCGGACAATAGAACGGTACTAGAGAATGACAGCAGTGATGAATTTCCTGATAAATGGTTTTATGTTAGTGTTGCATTGGGATTTATTACAGGTATTCTTGTTCCTTACTATATCTTGCTCGTTCGAAAGCCATGGAGACGAGCATATTTTAGTTTCTTAGACACAGTCATTGACAGGTTTGTCCCAGTCAGAAGCAACAGAACAACCAGCACCAAAAGATCAGATACGGGCACCAGATATGGCAAAAGAAGTGTTCAATAGGTACTAGTCTTCGTTGAGGTGTCTAAGTGAATTATGTGGATAATTTAATGGGCCGCAGATGTCTTAAGCCTATTAAGTTCCATTCATTGTTTATAGAAAGTGAATCATCCCATTGTAGATAAGACTTATTTTCATGTATGTTGTGTGATGCCATTAGTCCATATCAATAAAGGAATATTATAACTTCATTGAGTCATCAAGATTCAAATTAGGTTTGTAATGTTAATCACTTCATAAGAATTGATGATCAAGATGTTACAACAATAGTTCTTCATAAATAGAGTTTAAATCATTATAAAGTGCAAAAGTTTACACATTTTCGAGTGAATGTAATTTAATAAAAACTTAATCATGGCATTTTTAGTAGCTTTGAAGTTCCTAAGTAACTAAAACCTTTGCAAGGGCTCAATGCGCACTTGTATGGTCTAGAGAGGCCTACTTATCTTATGGTTTACAAAGCGTGAATTTAATTAGTATAAAAAAAACTCTGAAAAGTCAAGAAATATATATAAAAAAATGAATCTAATTAGGCTAATTTAGGAGTAGAGAATATGAAATTTGCTCTTCGTAGACAAATTTGAGATTTGCTATCCTGGATAAAATCGACTTCCAAAATAAAGAGAACTAAATAGGAATATACATAAAAAGACATTTTGAGAAAAAAGTACGTAGTAAATTTCTTTTGAAAATTCCAAATTCTATTTTAAAAGCTTTCGAAAAAGAAATCGAACTCACAAAAGAAAATACTATTCCCTCTGTCTCAATTTATAGAGACACATTTTATTTTTTGAGAGTCAAACAATTTCAGTGTGACCAAGAATTTTTTCACGGAATCTTTAAATTTTTTGAACTGAAATTTATATACTTATAAACTATGTAAAAAATATTATAAGTCACAATAATTGACAATTCAAAATATTATAAAGATATATAGAAAATTTAGGATTAAAAATAAACATATTTAAATTTCAAAATTTGAATGTATTACATAAATTGGTATATAGTAGTAGTAATTTTCGTTTTGTAAACTCTAGAAACAAAATTGCTCCTCACTTTAAAAAAAAATAAAAACTTATTAAATTAGTATAAGAGATTATACGTGTCATAGAGGCACGTGACCAACAGTTCACGACCGTCCGATATCGAAAATGCATCTCAGCCCTCCAATTCAGAATTCAAATTTCAAATTTCAAAATCTCCTAAGTTTACCGTTAAAGCGCCTATTTTGGTACTATAAACCCTAACCTCCATAGCTAACATTTTCCCCATTCTTCAAATTCCTCTAAAAGACACCATCTCTGTGTCTCTCTTCCTCCTCCGCCACCGCTGGAACAATGGCAACCAAAAAACTCCCGTTACAATCAAGTAGCAACGCCAACATTTCAAATGCAAACGGAAAAACCATTGAACAAACCTACCAGAAGAAGACCCAGCTTGAACACATCCTTCTACGTCCCGATACTTACATCGGGTCTGTTGAAAAACACACTCAAACTCTTTGGGTATGGGAGAATGACGCCATGGTTCATCGCCCAGTCACTTACGTGCCTGGTCTGTACAAGATCTTCGACGAGATCTTAGTCAATGCAGCTGATAACAAACAGAGAGATCCTAAAATGGACGCGTTGGAAGTGGTGATAGATCCTGAACAGAATTTAGTTAGTGTTTATAACAACGGTGATGGTATTCCTGTCGAGATCCATCAGGAGGAAGGTGTGTATGTGCCGGAATTGATTTTTGGGCATTTGTTGACTAGTAGTAATTATGATGATGCTGAGAAGAAAACTACTGGTGGAAGGAATGGATATGGTGCTAAGCTTACGAATATCTTTTCTACTGAATTTGTCATTGAAACTGCTGATGGAAAGCGGCAGAAGAAGTATAAGCAGGTATTTCTCACTTTTTTTTTGCGATTTCTTTTCAGTAGTTTTGAAATGTTTGTTTTTATTTCGTAATATTGTGGAAAATGTTGAAGGATACCGTGTTAAATCTTTAATCATTGTGAGATTTTAGTTTCTGATGCGCGAAACACTTAATTAGAAGCAGTGTGCATATTTTTTTATGACGGAGATCTTAAATAAGTACTGACAAATGTTAAGAGTAGGATGATAGAATTTACATCTGTACTTGATTGCGAGATTTTAGTTTCTGATACGCGAAACACTTAATTAGAAGCAGTGTGCTGTGTGCATATTTTTATGACGGAGATCTTAAATAAGAACTGACGAATATTAGAGTAGGATGATAGAATTTACATCTGTACTTGTAATCCTTGGAGCTGGTTGAAGATCTTCTTAGTTAGGTACTGGAAATTTGGGATTTTCGATTAAGCTTTTCTTACCTTTGCCAATGAGGATGCACTAAATTAATGGATCTTTCTGGTAGCTGATTGTCGGTTGAGTGCTGTTACTAAACAAATGAATTTTTGTGTTCTGTCAATGAAGGTTTTCTCTAACAACATGGGAAAGAAGGGTGAACCAATTATAACTAAATGCAAAGCAAGTGAGAATTGGACAAAAGTTTCATTTAAGCCAGACCTGGCAAAGTTTAACATGGAAGAGCTCGAAGCAGATGTAGTTGCACTAATGAGAAAGAGAGTAATTGATTTGGGTGGATGCCTTGGAAAGACTGTGAAGGTGAAACTCAATGAACAGCGCATTCCCGTCAAATCATTTGAAGAGTATTGCAAGCTTTTCTTAGATTCTAATGATGTGAAAAGGTATATTGTCAAAAATTTCTATTTTCTAATCTGTACTTCTTTCTCAAGTTTTTTACTTTGAAATGTATGCTAACATTCACTAATTTTGCAGGGAGTTCCTAAAAGTTAATGACGCAAATGGAGTATTAAGGTGGGAGATATGTGTAAGTCTGAGTGAAGGACAATTTCAACAGGTACTGATGACAAGCTGTTTGAGACAACTATTGTGGTAATCTATGAAATATTTAGCTCTTAAACTAACATGGTCTAGCATGATGATTTGGGCAGGTCAGTTTTGTGAACAGCATTGCGACTATTAAGGGTGGAACTCATGTTGATTATGTGGCAAACCAAATAGCAAACCACATAATGGGTGTAGTGAACAGGAAGAACAAAAATGCTAACATCAAAGCCCACGCAGTGAAGAACCATTTATGGATGTTTGTTAATGCTCTCATTGACAATCCTGCGTTTGATTCACAAACTAAAGAAACCTTGACCCTGCGTCAGAGCAGTTTCGGTTCGAAATGTGAACTTCAACCAGATTTTCTGAAGAAAGGTATGTTAGTTCAACTACAGATTGTTCCTTTGATGCTTGTGAAGACCAATTATGCTCTTTGTTATATTAAGTATGTGGTTTTGATTATCAATATTCTGATATTACTGCAGTTGAGAAGAATATTGGCATTGTCGACTCTCTTCTCTCCTGGGCAGACTTTAAAAATAGCAAAGACCTTAAGAAGACTGATGGAAAAAAATCTGATAAGGTCAAGGTGGAAAAGCTAGAAGATGCTAATGATGCAGGAGGGAGGAATTCTGATAAATGCACATTGATTTTGACTGAAGGAGACTCAGCCAAGGCTCTAGCTGTATGCTATCTTTTTGACTTTCTTTAACCTCATTATGTTCAACACCACCTTTGATATGTTTCTAAGGGAACTGAGCTGTTTCACAGATGGCTGGAATATCTGTTGTTGGGAGAGATCACTATGGTGTGTTCCCTTTGAGGGGTAAGCTGCTAAATGTAAGGGAAGCAAGTCATAAACAGGTTTCAGAAAATAAAGAAATTGAATCTATCAAGAAGATTCTTGGACTTCAGACAGGCAAAGAATATGAGAGTGTCAAATCACTCAGATATGGTCATTTAATGATTATGACTGACCAGGTGCCCTTTCTTCGGCAATATTTGCATATGTTGAATGGTTTGTGGTTTTTCTATTCACTTGATTGAACTATATTTTTGTACTTGTGCAGGATCATGATGGTTCACATATCAAGGGTCTCTTGATTAATTTCATCCACACTTTTTGGCCGTCCTTGCTGAAAGTTCCATCTTTCTTAGTGGAGTTTATCACACCAATTGTGAAGGTGAAATTTATACCTTTTCTTTAAACAGACAAAATACATCAATCAGGTCCAAAAGATTTCAGCAAGTACAATAGTCTGAATATTGTTCTTTTGCAGGCTACTCATAAAAGTGGGAGGATACTGGCATTTTATACCATGCCTGAGTATGAGGCATGGAGAAGGAGTTTGGGTGCTACTTCAAGTGGTTGGTCTATCAAGTACTATAAGGTTTGTCTATCAAACATTTCATGAAACCATCAGATGTGGCTTTCTGCTAATTGTTCTCTTTAATGCCTTGATAGGGGTTGGGAACAAGTACTTCAAAGGAAGGAAAAGAGTACTTCCAAGATCTTCAGAAACACAGGAAAGATTTTATCTGGGCAGATAACCAAGATGGGGAATCAATAGAACTTGCTTTCAGTAAGAAGAAGATAGAAGCAAGGAAGAATTGGCTTAGACAATTTGAGGTTGGAAACAATTATATTTTTATCCTAGTATTGTTTGTGATACATCCAAAATTTCACGATTTGACTCTCAATCTCTATTTTTCTTGTACTCTGCAGCCCGGTACCCATCTAGACCAGAAAGAAAAGTACATCTCATACACCGAATTTGTTAACAAAGAGCTTATTCTGTTTTCAATGGCTGACCTTCAAAGGTCTATTCCTTCAATGCTTGATGGTTTGAAACCGGGTCAAAGGAAGATTCTGTTCTGTGCATTTAAGAGGAATTTTGTTAAGGAAGCAAAAGTTTCCCAATTTTCTGGTTATGTCTCTGAGCACTCAGCTTATCATCATGGTGAGCAGAGTCTTAGCAGCACCATCATTGGCATGGCACAAGACTATGTTGGCAGCAATAATGTAAATCTATTGCAACCAAATGGTCAATTTGGCACTCGAAATATGGTGAGAGACAATTTCATTATTTGGATCTTACTTTTATATCTTATATCACACAATCCCTTTTCTTTTCACTTACTCATCTACCGAAAACTTTCAATTGCAGGGAGGCAAAGATCATGCAAGTTCTAGGTACATTTACACTAGGCTTTCACCAATCGCAAGATTTCTGTTTCCTAAGGATGATGATACCGTTCTTGATTACTTGAATGAAGATGGGCAGTCTATTGAACCTACTTGGTAAGTATAATGTAACAGATAATTATTTCATATCTAGTGAAGAAAAATCAAACTATTGCAAATAGCTGAACGGTTGATTTCCTTTTCACTTAGGTATGTACCTATCATTCCAATGGTACTTGTGAATGGAAGTGAAGGTATAGGAACAGGTTGGAGTTCATACGTTCCTAATTATAATCCAAGGGACCTTGTTGCTAATGTAAGGCGTTTACTGAATGATGAGCTAATGGAGCCAATGGATCCATGGTATAAAGGTTTCAAAGGGACAATAGAGAAAACAGCAACAAAAGAAACTGGAGTAACGTACACTGTCACTGGTATTATAGAAGAGTTCAGCGAAACGACTCTTAGGATTTCTGAGTTGCCAGTTCGGAGGTGGACAGAGGACTATAAGCAGTTTTTGGAATCCATGACAGTCTCAACTGACAAGTCCAAGGATTCTTTCATAAAGGTACGTTCATTGAGTTATCACTGATTAATTATTTTTCTTTGGGAAAGTACTTCAATGTAGACAAGAAATAAGGAGCTTCTTCTTGCAGGAAGTCAGAGCGTATGGTGATGAGAACTCTGTATGTTTTGAAGTGATCATGTCTGAGGAGAATCTGCTTTTGGCCCAGCAAGAAGGTTTGCTGAAAAAATTTAAGCTGACGACTACAATAAGTACCAGCAATATGCACCTTTTCGACTCCAAAGGGAAAATCAAGAAATATGATGCCCCAGAAGAGAGTACGTAATTCACACAAAATTACATTAGATCAGTGGAAAATAGATGTTGCCGTTTACCATTTAAACTCTTTTATTGCAGTTCTTGAGGAGTTCTACCATGTACGACTCGAGTATTATGAGAAAAGAAAGGCAAGTCTATGAAATAACCGAACTGAAATACATATCTTCCTCCTGAATGCTGGTCATTGACCGTATACTTGTAACTTATGCAGAAAACTCTATTGGAGATTCTCGAATTGGAGTTGCTGAGAATTGAGAACAAGGTGAGATTCATCCTTGGAGTTGTGAAAGGCGAAATCGTTGTGAACAACAGGAAGAGAGCTGATCTCTTGCTTGAATTGAAGAACAAAGGATTTACTCCTTTCCCCAAGAAAAAGCCAGTTGAAGCTGTTGTTGCAGACTCAACTGATGATGCAGAAGATAGCGAAGAGAGTCCAGAGGAGTCAAATAAGGGAGTTAGGGCAAGTGATTATGACTACTTGCTGTCGATGGCAATAGGAACATTGACTCTTGAGAAGGTTCAAGAACTGTGTGCTGACAGGGATAAACTGAATGCTGAAGTTGAAGATATGAGAAATGCAACTCCAAAGGATTTATGGATGAAAGATCTTGATGTCCTTGACAAACAGCTTGATGTATGCCGCTGAAAGTTCCTTCCATCCAACTTTTTAGTATGCCTTTCCTTACTCATCTTAATAAACGCTTTTGCTTATATACTTCAGGAACAAGATAAAATTGATATCCAAACTGAGGAAGCTAGAGAGAAGCTAAAGAAGAAGGTGATGAATGCAGCTGGAAAAGCACCTAAGCCTAAACCCCGAAAAACTACTAAGAAGGCTGCTGTAGTAGAGTCTACTGCTGAACCAATGGATGTGTCGGTTGGTTCTATGGCGGAAACAGGTCAGTATCTAATTTTCATGGCTTTTGCTGTACTCTTAATGGATTATTGATGTACTGAATTGGGTTTTCTTATCTTTTCTCTAGCCAATGTTACTGAGGTTGCGAAGCCAAAAGGCAGAGGAGGAGGTTCAAAGAAAGCTCCTGCAAAGGTGTGGATTCAAATTAGATTTTCTTCAGACATTCTGTTTCAACAAGGATATTCTTTTCTTTATTATCATAGTCATCTGCTGATACATTAAATTTCAATACCTATTATCAGCAGGCAAAACCTGTAGTTGTAGAAGATGAAGAAGAAGAGGATGAAGTGCTAGCGTTGAAAGATAGACTTGCAGCTTACAACCTTAACTCTTCTCCAGATCGATCAGAAGGTAAGTGAAATGTGCTGTAATATATTATGGGAGGTAGACTATTTTCACGATTATATTTTGTCCTCTAGAACTAATGACCATTTCCCTGCAGTCACGGAGACTGAAGCGCCAAAAGCTCAGACGAAAGCACCTGCTAAAAGGGCTGCTGCACAAAAGAAGGCTCTGCCATCCACTCCAGATGTTTCTGAAGGTGAGGATGAGATTGAAATTAGTGATGATAATGAGTTTGCGCCAGAAGTAGCTGTGGGAGGGAAAAAGAAAGGTGGGAGGAAACCAGCAGCTGCAAAGGCAGCAGCAGCACCTAAACCCCCTAAGAAGAGAGCACCAGCTAATAAGCAATCACAAAGTGTTGGTCAGAGACTCATAACTCAAGTTCTGAAGCCTGCAGAGGATGCTGGTGTCTCACCTGATCGAAAAGTGAGGAAAATGAGGGAATCTCCATTTAACAAAAAAAGTGGAGCTGTTATGGGAAGGAACACAAGTAGTAGTAGTAGTACTTCACATGAAAGTGAAGTAAGTCCTCCTATTCCTTCCTTGGGCAGTCTAGAGGAGGAAGTCAGTGAAGTTGTTGTCGCTCCAAAAGCTAGACCACAAAGGGCAAATCGAACGAAGAAGACGACATATGTTATCAGTGATTCTGATTCTGAAGAGGATAACGATGATATTGAACTTTCTGATGATGATGTTGAACTTTCTGATACTGATTCTGATGGAGATTCGGAGTAGAGAGGATGTTAACTGCTGTTGCTCATTTCAAAAATTTTGAAGTGTTCCGTAAAATCTTTGTTTTAGTTACTGATGTGTTGATTTCTAGGCCTTTTAACCAATGAGCTTGTTGGTTTCTTGTAAACTTGATTGCTGCTAACAAATAAAAAATTCCTTTCAGCAGGCACACTAACTAGTTAATTTCTATGGTTTATTGTTTCGCTTCATTTTTGTACCTCATATTGACATGCTCTTATATTTTACTGCCTTATATTTTTGTACCTCATATGTATTGTATTGACTTGTCTCAAAGTTAAGAATTTCAAATTTTGAGTAACGGAAAAAGAATAAATATTCAACCATTTTCGTAGTTGATAAATAAAGACTACTCACATAAATACTTAAATTCTATTTCTAAATAACCAAAAACAAGACGACTCACATAAGAATGACACTCTTATGGAAGACCAAGACGAAGGAAAAGTGTTGTAGTAGTAATTTCTTTTTCCTCTTCTACTTAAGTTTGATGGTTAAGAATCAATCAATCACCCGGTAGCACGTTCTGCCTTGTGCACAGAACGATCTAGTGGTAGTTATACACAATCCAGGAACGAAATGGGTGTTGCAACACAAGCACATTGCACATTAGGTACTGGAGCACACCCGTCTCACTAATCCCATATGAGCAGAGCAGTGAAGAGGCCTCCTCATTGCAGTAGAGCATAAGCTAACTCCCCTTGAAATCAATACCAACTCAACTGATGTCATACGTATGATAGCACTTGACCACTAGCTATATAATAATCAGATTGTTGAGTGCAGGTACTTAATGCAGAAGCTGGTAGCTCCAAGGTTGACCTGTTTGTTTCAGAGAGCAGAATAGAGTGACGGATGTAATGGCCAACGAAGGGAGATTAAGAATGCAGTTTTTGATAATCCAATCATTTTGTGCAAAAGGAGATGGAAGCAGACATTCTAGGAACTCGTTATGCTAGGATAACAAACAATTATGTAAATATTTCCCAGGGCCAGGATGTGGCCCAAACAATTA
>JAJOOE010018192.1:0-17337 GCA_036250405.1 Solanum raphanifolium | reverse complement strand
TGATTATGCTTATTGCTTATGGTCATTTTAATTGCTTCCGCGACCAAGGATGTGTAATGATACGCTATGAGGCTTGTTTGGGGTTCCTTCGGGTTCCCCATTCGCCGGTCACGTCTAGGCCCTAGGCTTGGGTCGTGACAGTCTCCCTACCAACTTGTACATGTGAAGTCATGTCATTTGCATGTAGAGCTAGAGCATAAATAAATGTGGGCTCTAAAGAAGTTAAATTTGGATTGGGGCGCCACATCGAGTCAAAGACTAAATGATATGAATGAGCTTTATGAGTTTCGCCTAAAAGCATATGAACGTTCATCCTCGTACAAGGAGAATATGAAAAAGTACCATGATCAGATGATTGACAAACGTGAATTTGTTGCCGATGACCTGGTGATCCTATTCAACTCAAGGTTGCACTTGTTTCCTGGAAAGCTTAAGTCCAAGTAGACCGGGCCATTCAAAGTAACTCAAGTATTTCCACATGGAGCGGTTGAGATCGAGAACAAGGAAGGAACGAGGTTCAAGGTGAACGGACAAAGGATAAAAGTCTACTTGGGAAATCTGAGAGTGTACATGAAGTGATAGAGGCCTGTTATCTTGATGAAGTATGAGTAATCAAGGGTCTGCATCGTGCCGCGATGGGGTCTCGTGGGTCCAAGTTAGGGTTTCTGCCTAACCCAACCCGGACCCCAAATAAATAAAATCATTCATTTCAAATTCATTTCCCACTTCCATTTTTTCCTCCCAACCGTTTTAAACCTTCCATTTCCCCAATATCTCCCATTAAAAAACCCCATATCAATTCCAAATCACCTCCCATTTCCTATACCAAATCCTTCCTCCATTGCAATATTCACAATCTTCTTTCCCATTTCCATTTTTATTCCCCAAAGCTTTCACGGTTCGGGTTCGGTGTCCACGTTGTTCTAGGAGCTTTTTGCACTTGATCACATACTCACCATCGTTGCTTACTTGGAAGGTAAACTGATTTCTCCCAAACTTTGAATATTTCATTGTTTCAATTGAAGTGACAACGATGAACTTGACCTTGGGTTGTTAAATTAGCTGTTAAAATGTTGATTTTTAGTTTATAAACACTCTTGGAATGACGGTACGTGAGTGTGTAATGAATCTAAATGAATAAATGGGTCACTAGGTCTAATCGAGAGTTTTGACTTTGGTTTTCGTTGTTTTATTTGTGTTGCAAGTTGAAATGTGTGTAATTGAAACCCTAAGGATGATGAACTACCGCAAAATATGTTGAAATGCATGTTTAGACTTAGTATGATTGAGTGATTGTTGAATTTGTGGTTTGAATAGAAGCTGGAAGTGTAATACCTGGCACAACACTGATGAATGACTTCGATCCACGGGCCATAGGTCGGGGTCTGTGGATCAGTTGCACACTAAATTTGGGTTAAGTCAGGAACAATGGTGTGGACTACGGTCCGTCGTATGATCGACGGACTGTTCTGCACATCCGTGGTTCCCCATTTGGAACCCAATAATTCCACCATCAGATCTAAGGGGGGACCCATGGGTCGTCATTCCATCGACGGACCGTAGGTACTTGATTAACGTTTCAAGAAACTTAATCTAGTTCTAAGAGTCAACGATCATCAGTCAGTATAATAACCCAACTAAATGAGTTGGGGTAGAATCCCATAGGGAGTGGTACGTGTTTAAGATTCAATAGGTAAGTACGAATATGCTCAAGTCAGCCATAGAAATAGACATTTACGAATAAAAACATATTTCAAATTAAAGGGTGACATGAATGTCAAATAATGGGGTTTTGGTTTTAACTATCAGCTACAACAACAACAAATAACACAAAGATGACAATAAAGAGATAGGTTCTTCGGAAGTGATTCGATTATAGGCTAATGTAGACAAATGTGTAATTGCAACTATTAGTAAATAGCTGTAAAGTAGTGAATAATCTATACTTTAAAGGGGATAAACTTTCTCTCGAACAATTTACCCCGAATCAAGTTAGTTTCTCTTGAACACCAACAAGCATGCAAATAAGAACAACCTACACTTTAGTCCATTCACTCTCTTGAGATGAATGTGTGGAAAAAGGTCTAGGATTCACTCTCTCGAGCTGAACCCATGACAACCCAATACCCAAGACCATCAATTCAATAATCTTGGTTTTAAAACCTCTCTCTCGAGTAAGCCAAAAAAATGAAGGTAGAACTGCATTTGCAACTACAATTCTTTAAATTGAACCACAATTATTGATTGAAATAACTTCTAAACAATATTTAAACTAACAATTAACAATACCCACGAGCTATATCAGCCCGTAATCACATAATCAAACCGTAAGAATTGGGGTTTTAGCCAGACATCATAAAGAGATAAAAATCGTTACCAAATTGTGTTTCCATCAACTGGATATGATTAATTTCGTCTTTTCAAAGGTCCAAATTGAAGAATAGCAAAGACCCACTTCCAATTTCTCCAAAATGGAAAACTTCAATTCTTCAAAGCTAAGGAAAACTTGTCTCAAAACTTAGAGTTCCAAAATAAGATACTTGATAATGATAAAAATTCATACAATCTGATATCTGATACTAAACATAATGTTCAAAAATGTATTTATAGTTGCCAAAAATATGCTGCGAAGGACCATTCGGTGCAGTAAGTCGGGCGCGTCGATTAGCTCGGCGATCCACCCTTTGACCCATTTCATCTCCTTCTTGCTTTGGTCTTCAGCATCTTCAAGGTCTGTAACTTTGGGCGATCTGACACTGCATCGCGGAACCACTCGGTGATTCGCCGACTGCTCCTTTTTCTCGCCAACTTGATTTTCTCCTTCATGGCTTGGCACAATGGAACTTTAGGCGAGGTAATGGCCATTCGGTGATTCTCCAAATGGACTTGGAGATTACCAGGCTCTCTTTTCTTCCTTCTTTTACGTCGCTTCGTTGCTTTTTGCAAATTAGTGTCCTTGCTTTGTTCCTCAATCCAAATACCTGGAAATCAAGGATTTTACATCAGTTATTCGCACAAAATAAGCATTTGAGGACACTAAATCTATACAAATAATGCCCTAAATGAGTTCAAATCTTGGACTCATTAACACCCCAACTTAAACTTTTGCTTGTCCTCAAGTAAAACTCAAGTTCAATAGTTCAAAAAGGATGCCTCAAACAGTGCTACATAAGACTCAATCATGCATGCACACAACAAGACTCAATTTACTCATGCAAGGATCAATTGTGCACTCAAAGATTCAAGTTGTGACTCACTATTATCAAAGATTCAAGTTGTGACTCACTATTATCAAAGATTCTCAAGTTCACAATACTTGCTTCAAATGCAAGTTCAAGCTCAACAAAGGTACTCAAATGCCCTCACACAAAGATGATTCCACATTCACACACAATTTGTTCAACAATTTATAGTTCCGGAATCACAACAACTCTCACACTCACAAAGATGAACACACACATGACTTCACCCATAGGCTTGCCCTTATTTTCCAATCAACCTTCGTTTCAGCTCACTCAAGATCAAAAAGGTCTTTTCAAGGCTTGTAATTGGGCTGAGTGTAAAGGTGTAGTCTTTTAGGCTCAGTGGCTGCTATCCCCATGAAATGTGGTGTGAACAACACTTCCTTTCCTTTTCTTCTTCATTTTCATTCATTCTCACAATTCACCCCATTATTCATTTTCCATGAAACTTTGGACACCCGATTTCTTTTTGCAACTTTATTTCAAAACTTTTTCATTCTTTTTCTTTTTCCTTTTTTTTTTTTTTTTTTTGTATGCAGGGGTTCCATCTTTTAAAAAACCATGGGTAGAGGGGAATTCCTTCACATTTCTTCATTTACCTTCTCTTTTCACCACACCCCCAACTTAGGCTTTTGGCCTAAGTTGGTTATTCAAACAAACCACATCTCATGAGGATTAAGGGTGAAGGGATAAATAAAGGTCACAATTTCATCAAGTTTCTTCCAAGAAAAAGGGTAAGGCTCAAAGGGTGTTCAAGCAAGGATCACACACTCACAAGGTAGGCCACAAAATAGGTATAATGTCAAATTGTTTCACTCTTTAAAATTGTTGCCTACGATCATTTACAGAGCTCACATCACTTGGTCAACCAGACCGATGGGGCAAACTCTAGGTGTCATCACACATGGTTCACGGTAAGCTCATCACACTATGCATTGACACCAATGTAAAACAAGACTCCACACTTTCGCTAGTGTGCAATGTTCATCACAAGAGACTCAATTCGATAATCGGCTAGTCACAACGAGATGCAAAAAGTTCACATATTGTCTATGCAACTTCATTTGGCCTCATCGTAGCCGAACATTCATGTTTGTTCGATTATGAGTACTATTCAAGTCATCGATATTGATCAAGACTGATACTCAAATTTGCAAAAGAACAGCCACATTCAAACTCAATCAAGAGGTGGCACAAAATTTTTCGGAAGGGTCCAAAAATCATTTACATTCAACATAAGGAGCAACAAGCTCAAACATCCACAAAAATAGTGCCAAAACACAATCTATAGCACAAAACCCAATGTATAAACAAAACAATAATCAGAAGAGGTAGGTATGGACATACCTCACCCCACTACAAACAAAAAACAATTTGTCCACAAATGCAATAAAAACATCCAAAAATCAATAAAAATGACAGAGAGGGAGGTAAAGAGGGATCTTATCTACATAGTCGCTCCATCTGTCGGGGCATAAGTGCCCGGTGCATCACTCTGAACTTGGGCATCAGTGCCCGGAGTCACATCAACAACACTCGATCCACTAGGGTCAGCCAAGGGAATGTCTGTCAAAGAGGTCTGCACAACTGCATTTACCATGGCCTCCTCAGTCTTCGTAAGGTCATCGTAAGAAACCTCCTCAGCAACCCCAAGCATCTCCCCATCCGTCTCAACCTCAGACTCAGGATCAGCTACCTCCTCTACTCGAACATCATCTCCAGTGGTAGCCGGAGGCATATCTGGATCAATTGGCACATCTGAAATCTCCATCGTACCAAAAATAATAGACATGTCGGTGGACTTCAGCTGGTCCACATCTCTCCTCAGCGCAACAATAGTGGCTTTTAGAGCCATCACCTCCTCAGTGGCCCCTTGGCCACGCTCGCACACCACTATCCTTGCCGCAAGGGCATCAATATCTGCACTCAAGGGTGCCACAACATCAGCAAGGGCCCACTCAATCACTCCAGGAATGGAGGTCTCAAGTCAGGAGGCGTGTTTATCCGCAGAACGGGATAACTGCCCCATCCATAGCAATGTAGCCTGGGTGAGTGGAGGTCGACCAGCAACAGCAGTATCAGATCTGGGGGGCATATGCGCAGTAGAGGAACTGGAGTAATAAAAGGGTAAGCACTAGATTACTTGAAGGCCCAGGGGCCGAAGTAGGCAAAGGTGCCTCTACAGGTAGTGCATCTGCATCAAGAACCGGGTAAGTGTCCACCAAGGCTGCCTTCTTCTTTTTCGCATCATCTTTCAAATACTCCGCCTCAATCCTACAGATGTCAATAGAAGATGTGGGAATCACTTCCACATCCTTCTTCTCATCCCTAGGCACCTGAGCTCATCTGCACACCTCGGTGATCAACACAGGAAAGAGGAGGGAAGTCTGGCGCTGCTTGGTCCTCATAAGCATTTCCTGTGCAATAATCATCCTTAAGTTCAGCCTTGTCTCATTAATGATGCAACCAAGCCAGGCTGCTTTGGCGTGGCGGAGAATCGACTCGTTCTGGGATGGCTTAATGGTACTGCTGATGAAGCCAAACCAATACCTTGCTGCACATTGAGGTCCTTCTTTTCAATAGCTACCCCAACCTCAAGCCACTTGGGAGTACCATTTGAGATCAGAGGGGCCAACCATTTTTTCATGTTCTCCAGTGTTTTTGTCCTGATCATATGCTGACAATCATCATCAATATCATTTGAGCACTCCAGGACTGCATTGATAGCATCACTATCACAGTTTACTTTGCTTCCCCTGACAACCACATGGTCCACCAGCTTGAATTTGGTGGCCAACTTCTTTACTTATGGCACCAGGGCGCTGTAGGCACTATAGAATTCTCTGACCCAATTTGGAATGTACGGGCCACGAGGCTTAGTGAATAGCTGGAATATGTGTGACCTCAGGCACTTATAATCCTAGGGTACCTGTCTATGAAACCATCAGTAAACAACCTCTTCTCCTCTATGATGGTCCTCATCCCTCAGTCTTCAGTCTGTTCATAGACCGGGGAGGAGGACCCTGTACTGGTGGTGCTAGGACCACAACCTGTTCGGGAGCAGGAGGTGTAGTGGTGGCCTGGGGAGTCCTGATCCTAGATGGATCATTTATCCTCTTGGATCATAGCTCTGCTCTCTGGGCTACTAGTAGCTCATCTTCTGGCTCAGAAGTTGCAGCTTGTTGCTCCTGGTGCTCACCTTCACTGTCAGAAGTGGTGAGGTGAGTGGCATAGATACCTTCACTGTTCGAGCTGGCCTCCAGTGACGCAGGTGCAGGATCCTTGCCTTTTCGTTTCCTTTTCCCAACTGTGGTGGGAAATTTAGCAACCTTAGCCCTGGATGCAGCTGCATCCTCGTTGATCTTGATTCCCTTGGCCCTCTTGCGGGGCGATATGTAGATACCGGCCACTTTTGGTCTAGGCATGTCTACAAAAACATTAGAAAGAATTAGAAATAGTTAAAACAAAGTTGCAGAAAACAAATGCAGACAAACTTGCCGAACCGATCGGTGAGTCGCCGAATCATTTTGGCGAGCCAGATTAGGCTCTCCGAAAGGATTGGCTTAAAAAATTCTCAGAAAACTGGCATGTCGGTGATGGGAAGGGTCCTTCGGCGAATCACTGACAGCATTCGGTGAGCAAGGAGTAGCCCACTGAAAGTTACAGTGCATTTTAGGGGTTAGGGGCGCAGAAAGGGCGATTAAGAAGGACTTTCGACGAGTCGCTGAGTGTACTCGGCGAACTCAGACTTTTCGCCGAAAGTTACAGGACCCAAATTCAAATTTTGCTTGCAATTAAAGGCGATCTAGGGGGATTCGGCGAGCTCGACCCAGCTCGCCAAACTGCCCAACGTACCTACTTTCAACCCAACTTCCAAAATTCAACCCCGCAGCCCCCGAAAACAAAATCAAAAAATGCACTCCTTCAATTAAACCAAGACCTATTACACCCATGCACCCGGGATACTCAGACTTCTCCCAGTTTGGCCAAATTTGGGCATTTGATGACATTTGCCCTTAAGAATGACATTAACCGCTCCATCATTGGGCAAAATACGTCATTTAGCACAAATGCGGGTTACTTAGACTTCACCCGACTAGACCCAACAATAATTTAACACAACCCAACAATTTTAATCAATTTTAAGGCACAATATATTCAGGAAATTAACAGTAAAGGCATTATACACATGGTATTCAAATTAAAACAGGCATTCTAGCATACAATTACGATGAAAGAGGCCCAGCACACATCACTAAGATAAGAACAATTACAAATGAGTAAAAATCGCTAAATATAAGTTCGGGGTTCGGAAAACCAACCTTTTATGCCGAACATATATAAATTGTAAAGCTAGGCGGCAAAGTATCCTACTCCGAACACACAATCAATGATTAATACATGATAAAAACACAAAAATATAGTAAGATAAAATGCAGGTGTGAGTTTGGAGAGTTGAAAAGTGAGGGAATATGAAATATTTTGAACTTTTGAACTTTTGGCCTTTAAAACCGTCCAGTTCTCACACATTTGGCGACATTAGTCTTGCTCGCTGACCTACTCGGTGACACACCGAGTGGGTACTTACCTCGCCGAGTATTACAGGGCCTCCAGTTAAACTGGGGGTCCAAACGGCGGATAAAGTCGTAATCGCTAACCTGTTCGGCAACACGCCAATTTGCTTATGGGCTCACCGAGTTTTACAGACTCAACCCTTAGGATTTCTTGAGTCCAATAGCGGTCCAAATTGGGCTCGTCGACCTCTTCGGCGAGCCGTCGACTGGACATATAGCTCGCCAACCTGCACTTTTTTAACACATTCTACACTTCAACCTGCAAAATCAACACACGATTATTTCTAAAACAAAATGAAATTCTCTTTTATCTCATTCAACATTTTGTCGTGTTATTTGACTTTGTGGAGAATCAGTGAGAGTGTCTATTCTATTTGTCCATCCTCGTGCCCATTGGACTTTATCCGCTCGTGACGGGAAATGTACTGATTTTTCTTTTTGTCCAGTACTTCCAATTCCAGCTAAGTCAGCAGTGTGGCCAAAATCTGGTCCTTCTCCATCTCTTGTTGGTCTTGGCCATATGATCAAGGATTTTGGTTGCTATTGCATGGGGTAGTCGTGTGAGACCACCTGGAGAAATTTGGTCAGCCACTCCTCGATCCTACAGACCAAGACCTCTATAGAAGCAATCTAGTAGCATGTTATCTGAGATTCCATGAGTTTGGCATTACAGCAATAATGACTTAAATCTCAGCCAAAACCCATGGATTGACTCACCCTCCATTTTTCTGAAACTTAGGATGTTATCCCTAAGAATCATCATTCTCAAATAAGAGGGGTCCATTTGGTCACCATTGCTACAAGACATGCTCCTTTATTCTGCTCTAAACAAGCAATATGTATACCAAAACAGAAAGTAAGTAGATTCAACTATAACTAATAAGAACAAAATTCAACTTAATTAAAGAATCTTAACCAACACCACTCCACGGAAGTGGCGTCATTTTTATTAAAGTTTCAAGGACACTTAATCCAGTTCTACGCATCAACGATCGTTAGTCAGTATAATAACCCAACTAAATGAGTTGGGTCGAATCCCACAGGGAGTGGTACGTGTTTAAGATTAAATAGGAAAGTACAAATATGCTCAAGCCAACCATAGGAATAGACATTCATGAATAAAAACATAATTCAAATTAAGGGGTGACACGAATGTCAAATAAGGGGGTTTTGGTTTTAACTATCAGCTACAACAACAACAAATAATACGAAGATGACAATAAAGAGACGGGTTCTTGGGATGTGATTCGATTATAGGCTAATGTAGACAAATGGGTAATTTCAACTGTTAGCAAATAGTTGTAAATTAGTGAATAAGCTAGACTTTAGAGGGGATAAACTTTCTATTGAACAATTTACCTCGAATCAAGTTGGTTTCTCTAGAACACCAATAAGCATGCAAATAGGAACAGCCTACGCTTTAGTCCATTCACTCTCTCGAGCTGAATGGGTGGAAAATATTTAGGATTCATTCTCTCGAGCTGAACCCATGACAACCCAGTACCCAAAGACCATTAATTCAGTAATCTTGTTTTGAAAACCTCTCTCTTGAGCAAGCCAAAATATGACGGTAGAACTGCATTTGTAACTACAATTCCTTAAATTGAACCACAATTACTTATTCAAATCACTTCTAAACAACATTTAAACTAACAATTAACAATACCCACAAGCTAAATCAGCCCGTAATCACATAATCACACCCCAAGAATTGGGATTTTAGCTAGACATCATAAAAGGTAGGGCTAGGAGCTCAATATTGGAAGAGCGCCCCCTCTTTTCTTCGGGAAATCGAGTTAGCTGGGCTGGTTCCCTGTCCTCGATATGTAACGAAAAGATTGATAGGTTTACCTAGGACCCTCCATTCTGATTGGTATATCATGAAAAAAGAAAGCCATTTGCACTAGGCGCACTGCGCTTTCCCTTGCCCAGATGTTCGCCTTTCTAAGTCAAATCACTCTCGTCTTCAATGGGGTCTGCTCTTTCTTTTTTGGGAGAGTATGCCAATATGATCTTAATGAGGTGCGGGGCTTTGCATCTACTCCGGGAACCCATAATCTGACGATTCTTTTAGATATGATCTTTTTCGTGAATTCGACATCAGTGATCTACGACCATCCTTTCTTCTTTCCATTCCAAAAAGGAATAGTTGGCTGATAGGTGCCCAGCCCAGGCCGGGACATCATTCCTTTCTCCTTTACCAAATTGTGTTTCCATCAACTGGGTCCGATTAATTTTGTCTTTACAAAGGTCCAAATTGAAGAATCTCAAAAACCCACTTCCAATTTCTCAAAAATGGAAAATTTCAATTCTTTAAAGCTAAGGAAAACTTGTCTCAAAACTCAGAGTTCCAAAATAAAGTACTTAATAATGATAAAAATTCCTACAATTTGATATATGATACTAAACTTAATTTTCAAAAACGTATTTATAGTCGCCAAAAAATATGTTGCGAGGGACCATTTAGCGCAGTAAGTCAGGCTCGCCGATTAGCTCGGTGATCTTATCTATGACCCATTTCATCGCCTTCTTGCTTTGGTGTTGAACATCCTCAAGGTTTGTAACTTTGGGCGATCTGACACTGTATTGCGGAACCACTCAACGATTTACCGACTGCTTATTTCTCTCGCCAACTTGATTTTCTCCTTCATGGCTTGGCACACTGGAACTTTAGCCGAGGTAATGGCCATTCGGCTAGTCGCCAAATGGACTTGGTGATCACCAGACTCTCTTTTCTTCCTTCTTTCAGCTCGATTCATTTCTTTTTACAAATTAGTGTCCTTGCTTTGTTCCTCAATCCAAATTCCTGGAAATCAAGGATTTTACATCAGTTATTGGCACAAAATAAGCATTTGAGGACACTAAATCTATGCAAATAAATCCCTAAATGAGTCCAAATCTAGGACTCATCAGTACCCACCGTGGGTCACAATTCCATCTACTGCCTGGAATTTTTTTTATTTTTCATCTAGGTCCGAATCCTGTTCTAAAATTATTCCATGAGTCTTATTGACTTGTTTTGTTACTAACTACGTTTCCATAGGTACCATGGCTCGTAAAAAAGCACCGATGTATGCCCGAAAGGAAAATCCAAATTTGTTTCCCTATCCCAACGACTATTAGATGAGGGCAGCGAAGACGAGTTTAATCCACCCACCACCAGAGTTTCCCCAACTGCCCCCTGAGTTACCAGGACCAGAGCCTAGCAGATTAGTTCTACAAGTGACGAGGTCACTGTTCCCTAGTCTGAGGAGGGCGCCACACAGTCTGAAGAGTAGCAGTCTGGCTTCA
The DNA here is from genome assembly GCA_036250405.1 of Solanum raphanifolium. Lineage (NCBI taxonomy): Eukaryota > Viridiplantae > Streptophyta > Magnoliopsida > Solanales > Solanaceae > Solanum > Solanum raphanifolium. Next base: position 6,230 of record JAJOOE010018192.1, on the reverse strand, counting down.
AGTCGCAGTCTGGCTCTAGTTCTAGCGGCAGTCACAATTCTTCTTACGATTCCAATAGCATGGGCGATGCCTTTGTAACACCCCTAGATAAGCCGGTTCTCAGTGCCACAAAACCAAACAGGTGCTGTGTTGCGGGCCAATACCAAATCTATGAAAATGGAACCATTTTGAATGAGTACCGAAAGAGGGCCATGACCTTTACTAAGGAGCGTAGGGTACTAATATTGAGTCTCCATACCGTGCCATTATTGAGGAGCTATTTCGAAGGCACAAATATGACTGGATGGCATGGGGTCCAGGTAATTACAATGAGGAGATGACCATAGAGTTTTATGTCTCATATGCCGCCACCGTCCCTAATTCTATACCTAAACAGGATAAGCCCGTAGCTCATCCCGCACTCTAGTCTATATTGGTGTGGAATTTCCTAGTGGACATCTCTAAGACTACTATCCGCCGGATCATCAATGGCCCAGCCCATACTCTACCTATTAATACAACAGAGTATGACTACAGGATGGGCATTGCTTAGAGCAGGGCTTTTCAAAGAGAGGCTGATCAGAGAGAGACGTTGCTTCGTTGGATGGCACGTCATATTTCTGAGGATGGTGAGCGTATTGAGTGGGTGCAAAATATGTCATTACCTATCAGAAAGGTGACTCGAGCTTCTCTATAAAGTTCTTATGATTATTGGTTTGTACTAGACTGTCCGCTACTCAGGAAAATGATGTTGTCACATGGGACCGGGCCGTGATGATTGCTGCTATTATGGCAGGACTAGAACTTTATTATTCCCGCATCCTGATTGCCGAGATCCAGGGTAGGGCTTTCAGGACCACCACTACTCTGCCCTTCCCGTGTCTGATATTCCATCTCTGCAGGGAGGTTTTGGTACCCATTTGGCATTGTGATAGGTTTCTCGAGGGGACTAAGACTGTGGATATCGGCCTCATTCGAGATGATGTCAATCTTGCTGCACCATGGGGGAGCCAAAGGTTGACGTACCTCCATTGGGTGCTTATCTTGCTACTGATATGGAGCATCTCCAAGCTGATGACAATACTTTTCCAGCCCCTACAACAGATGCCTAGGCTCCGTTCTGATGTTGACACCCTACTAGCCCTTACTGAGGTTTTACTAGAGTCCGCACCTGAGGTTGAGGAGGACGAGGTGGTGATGACTTCCCTCTTTGGTGACACTATGTGTAACATCTCGCTATTTGAAAGAACTAGAAAGAGCTAGAATTGGAAATAGTCATTTTAAGAAAGAATGAAAAATCTGGAAAATTGGTTAAGTTAGGTTAAGTTTGAGTTTTTGGTCAAATTCAAACGACCATAACTCCTAGCTCAGGAGGAATTAGGTGTTCTTCAAGATACCGTAGGAAAAATCTTAATATTATCTTTCCAACGCCATCGAGTTTACACAATTTCGAGTTTGTATGAGTGAGTTATCCCCATTCGAAGTTGGGATATTCCAATAAGGAAAGTCTAATCCGGATTTTGGAAGGGTAGTTTGGCCTTTCCCATACCCTATTATTTTAATTTCATTTTTTGGTAATTATTTGGGGTCTAAACTGAACTTTTTCAGTTTACGCTTTTGGAAAAGAGTTAGGGTTTTGAGAGAAAGAAAAGAAGAGGACAAAAGAGTAGAAGAAGCAAAGATTCGTCGTCTTCATAAGGAATTGATTTCAGATTTCATCAAGGATTTGATCCTACAAGGTATGTGAGACTTTCATAGCATTGGGTTCGTTCACCCACGCGCCAATCATGTTTGTTTCAACGAAATTCATTTCTAGAAAGTTGAAAGTATGATGTTCTTGAATTATGTTCTTGAAGATTGCTTTAGTTCTTGAGATTTGATGGGATTGTGGAGTTCTTGATGGAATCGTGACGATTTAAGAGTTTTTTTGAGTTAGATTCTTGTGTATATATATTGGTATTTGAATCTATAAACGGATTGAGAAAAATAATCAGATTTAGGCGATTTGGGGTGAGAAAACAAAGAAGTAAAAAGTCGAGCAGGTTTTGGCACGCAAGTCCACGTCACGGACTTGCTTCCCCAGTAAACAAAAATCACCTCCGCGTCGCGGAGAAGACGTGGACTCCTCTATTTCAAAAATAAATTTCGCAATCAAATATTGAAATACATCTCCGCGTCACGGACTTGTTTCTAGATAGTGATTTCTTGATTGTTTGTCATGTTTAACTATCTAAAATACAGTCCTAAATATCATGAGATCTTTCCTATCACAATCCTTAAATTAATAAATTCAATTCAAGGAAAGTTAAGAGTCAAGTCAAGAGAAGTTCATAGAGTTTTTCAGAAGTCTTTTACAAACGTTTTAACTTTGTTTTAACACTTAAGTTTTGAGTTGAGTAAAGAGTAAGAGCAGAGTTCATTTCTTCAAACATTATAGGGTAACTAAGTATTCCTAAGAGTTAAAATGTTTTCACATTTGAGCAAGAAAACAAACACCGATTTCCAAGACAACTTTTAATGTAAGTTTTGAGTAATTATCTCAAACCAAAGAAATAGTTTTGTTTTAAAAACATATGACCTGAGTATATTTTAGGAGTAGTATTGAGCACCGATATGGGGACGTGAGTTCATAATAATTCAAGTCTCCATAAAACATGTAGCCATCATGGGTAGAAATGATCATACTTTTTAGATGATTCCTTAGTGATTTTTAGCATAGACTAGTGGATCCACTTAGTTAAGGTGTTCTATATGACGGCAAAATATAGGACAGTTCTGGCAGCGTGGGGAAGACATTGTATCATCACTTAGGCTCATAGTAGTGGTTGTCGATTAGAGAAATTCCCACAGTATTATATTACTTTATATGTAAACTGAGTTGTCATTGCATTTCTTTAACTAATTGAATTGGTACCTACTGTTTTAAATGCTTTGTATAAACTGCACCTTTATTGTTGTTTTTACTTTGAATTTAAGTTTTGTTATTCATGAATTGAGTAAAGCCAAGGTAAGTGTTCTTTTCAGATTCCTTTCAAGCCTATGTTATATTTAGTTTTCCCCACGCATACTCGTACATTTTTTGTATTGATGTTATTTGGCCTGCATCATTTTATGATGCAGACACAGGTAACCAGGATCAACATCAAGCGCCTCGTTGATCTAGTTGAGCACTCAGAGTCAGTTGGTGAGCCTCCTTGCTTTCCGGAGGACTCTTTTTACATTGCTTTAGTACTTTAGTTTTTAGGATGATCGGGGGTCTTGTCTCGACATCCCTCTTAGTTGTAGTGGCTTCATAGATGAGTAGTCATAGTTCTTTAGTCTTATTCATTTCATATGTTGTTTAAAGACTTGAGTTTTCCTTATTGGCTAGTTGAATGTTTTCTTATTAACATTCTTGAGTTATATGGGTTTATCTCTATAAAGTTAAGTCTTCCGCTATAAGTTAAGCTAGGACAAAGGTTCGCTTGGAGCCAACAATAGTTCTCGAGTGCCAGTCCCTCCCAGGGTGTAGGCTCGGGGCGTGACACTGTCATACCTCCGGATCCTTCCTGTGCTGCCAGGAAGTGCCACTGCTCTGATCACATGTTCGAAACTGAGAAGGCTCGATGATTGAAGAAGGAGCGCAGTTGGAGGTAGCACAAAGACAATCCATCATTGATGAGGAAAGGTGGCAGCAGCGAGCCCGAGAGGTTGATGTTGGCCTTTCTGGCTCAAGGAGCACTACTGATGGTGTTCCCATTGTTGGTGAGGGCGCTACCAATGGCGTCCCTAGTATTGATCCAGTGGGTTCTCGAAAACCAGATCCATCTGCTTCTTGATGGGTCTTCGAAGCATTTGCGCCACAGGTTTGCTTCACCCTATGCTTTACTTTTTATTTTGTGCATTGAGGGCAATTGCACCATATTTTTTTGGGGGTGGGGTAAATGGGTTGTGAGTGATAGGGTGAAGTCTGTGTAACCCAACTCATAATCCTCCCTTGGGGTTTTCTTGCCTGTATTCTTTTCCCCCAAGGGACTATTTTACTTTTATGTAGAATTGGCATGTTTAGGATTGTATGTGTAGAAGTAACTAGAAGAATGAAAGCATGATGGCATAAAAAGCATGAAATCGATACTTGTCCAAAATGTTTGAAATGTACTAGATCTATCGGCTAAATGAGTTGAATGTGTTGCATCTTCATATGACATGATAAGGAACCGGTATGACGGCATGACTTAAGCTTAAACTTAAATTGGGTAATTTAATAATTCGATAATGAAACAATATGCCAAGTGTATGTGAGAAAATTTTTAATGTTCATACAGTATGTGCCAATATAGAACTTGTCCCATTGATCCTGCAAAGATAATCTAAGCTAGAAGTTGGAAAATGATCATAGGCCCTTGTTCAAATAAGTCAACTCAAGCCTAAAAGTCAACCAAAAGAAATAAATTCTCCCTTTGATCCAAATGTTTGAGCCTAATGAATACTACTTCTTTCAATACACCTAGTTCACCTTCCCTAAAAAGATTGTTTTGGCCCCGGTCCCTCCTTGGACATGTGCACCTTAACTTAAGCCAAAAGCCAAAGTTGAAGGTGGCTAATTCAGCAAGTTACCTTAATCTTGGCCCTGGTCCGACATCGGATAATGTGCACCGCAACTCATGAAAAATACATAAATTGAGGGTGGCTATGAAAAATTAAACCGAAAGAAAAAGGGTATGAAAAGTGTTTTTTATAGAAGAAAGAAAAAGAAAAGAAAATAAATAAAAAGATGTGACTGAAGTTAAAAGAAACAAAAAGATGAATGATAAAAGTGTTGAGAGAAGCAAATAAAGATGAAGTAAAAGAATAAGAAGAAAGTGAAAAATAAGAGCGAGAAAGGCAAAAGTCACATCTGTGTTGAAGAGAGTCAAGGGAAAGATCAGAAAATAAAAATATGTCAAGAATTGGTTGAGAAAAGAGGTAAAAAGACAATGTAATGTCAAGCAGGGAAGAAAAGTCACTGAAATGTACCCAAATGTACCCTACCTGACCCTGAGCCTACGTTACAAGCTAAGAAAGTCCAATAGTGATCCTAGCAACTAGTTTGGAGAGTCTATGCAGTGAAAATAAGAGCAAGCCTATGGTATTGAGCACTAACTGTACTTGAAGTCACTTCTGAGCGTTAGTGTTGAATGAATCCTTAAACTTGAAATTCATATCTATTGTGTGAAAAATGATTTCTTTTGAAGTGAGGGTGAAACGACCCCAAAAATGCCCGAAAATGTGCTTCGGAAACACCTATAATTGTAATTTCCATATATCTCAAAATCTGTGCATGATTTCGGAAATTCGACATCATATTCTTATTCATGAGGTCAGATTGAGTGGGGAATGGGTCTAACCCGAATTTTAGAGCAACCGTATCAAAATTCGAAAATCGCAAAAAATATGATTTGGAGGGTCAACTTTAAAGGAGCATATCTCTTAGCACACAAAGAACTGGAAGGGCCACAACCTATTAAATTAAAGCTTTTTGAGTTAGCTTTCCAACGCACTTGGTTTCACCTCATTCCGAGTTAGGATGAGGGAGTTATGACCATTTTCGTAAAACTTGTCTGTACAGATTTGCAATTTCCAGTGAGCTATTTTTTTTTAAGCGGGATGGGACGTTTTTTATTAAAAGGGGATATGTCCCATACTTAGTCATTTTTTTTAACTTCAAAAACACTCTCTAAGCCCTCTCCAAAATTCCACCAAGATCCTCAACCAAATTCAAACATCTCAAGCTTCAATTCTCCATTCTAATCTTCATCAAGGATTCTCCAAAGTTGAGGTATGTGGGTTTGATTGTGGAAACCTTCCTTTCCACAAGTCCAACCATTTATCCTCTATTTCTACGTCAAGTTTATGGGTCCTTATGATTATTTATGAACTCTTGAAGTATGGAATTACTACTACACACCCTATTATGGTCTATTTTGCATATTATCATGAAATGGAATTATTATGTGATGTTTATGATTTAATGCTTCCATGATCAAATTATGAAGGTTGATATATATATGTATGTTGTTGGTGGGCTGATTTATATGGATTTTGGAATTGGTTGGACTTAGTACTCTTGAAATACATGATGTTATTTACATGAACAGTAGCCCACCATGTGTTTGATAAAATGTCCATTTATAGAATTCTTAGGAAATGGAAGGTCCAATGTACGTCCTATGAGTCGGATGGTTATATAATTACTAAAATGATGATGAAATGGACACATGTATATGATTTTC
>JAJOOE010018190.1:0-18609 GCA_036250405.1 Solanum raphanifolium | reverse complement strand
GTACACTCGTGTGCATTCCATTGTTACTTAGATTTTCTCTCTTGACCCTCGGTTTGTATTATTCCTTCTTTTCATATTGCCTTTACTTTTCAAGTTCAATCGGCCTATGATGCCTACTGGGTACCGGTTGTTTTGGTACTCATGCTACACTCTGCATCTGTTTCGTGATGCAGGTCCGGGCACTAGTAGCCAGCGTTGATCGAGCTTGGAGCAGTCTGATCCGGAGAAGGGAGTGAGCACACGGCGTTTTGTACTATTTCAGTCTCCATCTGTATATATAGACTTGTCTTTTACCTTTCGAGACAGTTCAGTCTCTGTTGTCCACTTTTGGGACTTGTACTCATTTTGTTAGTAGCTCTGTACTAGTGACTTCCAGGTTCTAGGAGGGATCTTTATTTGTATATATATTTTTGGTTTGCTTCCGCCTGTTTATATTGTTATTTGCCTACTCTTGTTTAGTTTCTACCCTCAGACCCATTACTTGTTGTTCCGGGTTACGGGTTGGCTTACCTACTGGTGGGTTATAGTAGGTGTCATCATGACTTGAGAAATCGGGTCGTGACATTTTCACATTTTGCATGCTAATGTGTGGGGTCCCTATAGAGTACCTACTCATGATGGAAATAGGTATTTTCTAACCATTGTTGATGATTGTTCTAGATATACCTGGCTTCTATTAATAACTTACAAGTCTGAAGTAGTTCTGTCTCTTAGAAATTTCTTTACTGTGATCAAGAATGTTTTTTCTGTAAACGTAAAAATATTGAGGACAGGCAATGGTTATGAGTTCTTTAACTCACACATGACTGAATTGCTTCAGTCACTAGGGGTTCTTTATCAGAGTTCTTGTGTATATACTCCACAGAAAAATGAAGTAGTTGAAAGAAAGCGCAAGCATATATTGGATACAGCCAGGGCTTTAAGATTTCAAGCCAGTCTTGCACTTAAATTCTGGGGTGAATGTGTTCTCACTAGTGTGTATCTCATTAACAGAATTCCATATACTATACTTAAGGGCAAAACTCCATTTGGTATCCTGTTTCAGTCCAGTCCATCACTAGATCATTTGAAGGTATTTGATTGTTTGGCTTTTGCAACAGAAGTAGAAAGGGTTGATAAATTTGCATCAAGGGTTATTCATTCTATCTTCCTTGGCTATGCTGCTCTACAAAAGGGGTACAAGTTATTTTTCCTTGCACACTAAGGAGTTTCTAGTTAGTAGGGGTGTTGTGTTTAAAGAAAAGATCTTTCCATTTCACCATATGGATCTTAATGTGTCCTCAATTTTTCCAGTCCTTCAGCTCTCAGAAGTGTCTGATAGTTCTCCTTATCTGGTTGTTCCTACTGCATCTCTTCATGATGATTCTGATCCTGGGTGGGCTCATATGTCTGATGTGTCATCTAATTTCTATGATACTACTATTGATTCTCCTGCTCGATCTTCCAGGACCTGCAGACCACTTATATGGATACAGGATATCATCACTTCTCAGCCTAAGTCTGGCTGTTTATATCCAGTCTCAAATCATGTCAACTAGGACAAACTTTCCAAGTCCTAGGGTCAAGCATTGACTGCTTATTCCAGTATTTTTGAGCATGTTTCCTTCGCTGAAGCTGCTGTTAATCCTCTGTGGGTGGAGGCCATGAAGTCTGAAATCTCAACTCTAAAGGACAATCATACTTGGAGCATTGTTGATCTTCCTCCTTGTAAACAACTTATTGGCTGCAAACGGGTGTTTAAAGTCAAATATCTAGCATCTAGGGCTGTTGAAAGATATAAAGCTAGGCTAGTAGCAAAGGGATTCAGTCAAAATGAAAGATTAGATTACTCAGAAACATTTTCTCCTGTGGCAAAAATGGTAATTGTCAGATCAGTTGTAGCTATTGTTATTGCTAAGCATTGGCCAATATTTCAGATGGATGTTCATAATGCTTTTTTGCATGGGGATTTGCTTGAAGAAGTACATATGGTTATTCTTCCTGGTTTTGGCAGACAGGAGGGGTATAGTAAAGTCTGCAAGCTCCATAAATCATTATATGGATTGAAGCAAGCACCAAGACAGTGGAACCTTAAATTGACAGCAACCCTGGCTCAGTTAGGCTTTGTTCAAAGTCACTATGCCTACTCTCTTTTAACCAGGCATATAGATAAGGAGTTGATCGTGGTTCTAGTATATGTTGATGATCTTTTGGTAACTGGTAGTTGCAAGAACCTGATAGCTCAAACCAGAAATGATTCGAAACTCAAATTCAAGACGAAGGATTTGGGAGAATTAAATTTTTTTTCTTGGGATTGAATTTGCCAGGTCTGAGGAGGGGTATGTAATGAGTCAATGCAAGTATGCTTTAGAATTAATCTCTGAAATAGGGTTAAGTGGAGCCAAGCCACTCTACACACCATTGGATCCTAATGTGAAACTGGCATCCATTAAGTTTGACTCACATGTGCAGGGATCAGAAACTACAGTAACAGACAAACCTTTGGAAGACATTGGGAGGTATCAAAGATTAGTGGGAAGACTATTATATCTAACTATGACTAGAGTTGACATCTCTTTTACAGTACAAACACTTAGTCAGTTTATGCATGCTCCTAAACAGTCTCATATGAAGGTTGCTTTGAGAGTGGTGAGGTACATCAAGTCAGCCCTTGGCCTAGGATTGTTTACGCCTGCTCAAAGCTCAAGAGCTTTAACTACTTATTGTGACTCTGACTGGAGAACTTGTGTGCAAACAAGAAAGTCAGTCATAGGTTATTTGGTGAAGTTTGGAGAGGCACTTATTACCTGGAAATCTAAAAAACAGGATACAGTTGCTAGAAGTTCAGCTGAAGCAGAGTTTAGAAGTATGGCTTCTGCAGTAGCAAAGATAACTTGGCTTATTGGTATCTACAAGGAATTAGGAGTTAATATCAAACAACCAGTGGATCTATTCTGTGATAGCAAGGCTGCTATACAGATTGCAGTCAATCCTATTTTTCATGAAAGAACTAAACACTTTGATATTGACTGTTATTTTGTTAGAGAGAAGTTGCATCAAGGCATGACCAAAACTCATCATTTATCTACCAAAGATCAACTAGCAGACCTACTGACGAAAGGTTTATGGAAAGCTTCACATGTACACTTAATGTCCAAGCTAGGCCTGAAAGACATATTTCAGCCTTTAGCTTGAGGAGGGGTGTTGAATAAATATAGTGATGATGAAAGATATTGTCATCCAAGTTAGTTACAAGATGAATAGTGGTGTCACAAAGTTAGTTAGTAATTAGTTGTTACAAATTAACTATGGTTAAGTTAGGACTAACTAGCGTAGTTAGTTAATAATAGATTTTAGAGTCACACTATAAGTATGCCTATATGAACACTCTGTATATTCTGATTCATTGAAGTATATTGAATATTTTTTCTTCTCTTCTCATTAAAACTGATTCCAGTTTACTCTTCAACTTCTGGATAAAATATCAATAGAATCCCAAAGATCTTTTCTTAAAGGAATGTCACATTTAGCATAGACAACACTCAAATAACACAAGTTTTGATCACAGAGCCTTAATAGACACAATTGTCTGCTGATCATTTTCAGAGAAGATATGAACATCATAAGAGTTTTTCCTAAAAAGCCAAATTTTATTATTAATATTGCTATGACATCCATCCATGGCCAACATACATTTGTATATTTCAGTGGAGTCCCCTTGAAAAGGTTCTTTAATGGCTTGAGCCTTTCAAAAGTCCCCATCGTTTCCACACTTCTAATACTCCAGGATAGAATACTAATCATTAGAAAGTGGAGTTTGAAATGAGTGTTTTGCAATTCTTGCATATTGTAGTGATTTTTCCTACAATATAAATTAAAAAAAGTAAAATAGAAAATGAAAAGCCATAAATAATTTTTAGATAATCATACTTAAAATTGACATGTTCTATAATACTATATATGTTCCAAAATCAACTTTAATTTATTCATTTTTTTGAAATATATAAACATTAAGTAGTTAATTGGGGTGGAATGACTAATAGATCTGCTGATCCATGATGAAATATATGATAGTTATTTTAAAGATTATCCCATCTATTATAATTTTTAGTATTGCTACCTTTTTCAAATATTAGTTATATATATATATATATATATATATATATATATTGAATTTATTATTAGAAGTATTGAAAAGTCCACTTATACTTATTTTCTTTATAATAAAATTACAAAATTAAAGATACATAAGATATAAATCTCACAGACCATGGGACTTGGGTGCAGCATAAAATATCTCACCCCATACACTCCACTTTTTAAAAGAGTGGACCTAAATTTAACTATATCATTTTCGGGTTACACACATCCTTGGAAATTATATCTCATGCACCCCACTAGTCCACTACATTTATGATGTCTCTTTCAAAAGGATGGAAGACGTTGTAATGGAAAAATTCTTTTGGCCAGAAAATGTGTTTAGAATTTGGTCAGAATGGTAAAATAAATATGTTATTTTATCTTTTTGAACATTGTTACCCTTTTAACTTTAATACTTTTTAATTAAAAATGGAAATAAGATCAGTTTAATTTTAAATAAAAAAAGATGTTATAAACTTTTTAAATTTCAAGCCAAATTCTAGCAAAATTTTCTAATCATTTAGCATTACCCCGTTGTAATTAGCTAGGCCATTATGACCGTCAGAAAATGAACAACCAAAAGAAAACAGATAGTACATTTATTCTTGGCCAACTCCATAGAAAAAAAAAGAAATTAATTACTATTACAACTGTTCCTTCATCTGAATCTGATATTGAGATTAAAAACCATCAAGCTTTGGATGTGAAATTGAAGTTGCCACATGTTGTTTGACTAAATAAAAGTGATGAAGTAAAACCCAACCTTTTGTTAGCAATGTCAAATTGCAAAAAGTTGTTTTCAATTTGATGTGCTCCAATCACTATCGAAGTTGTTGGTTCAAATTCAACTCCTCCATCCACAAATCCAAGACAAAGCACGTCATTATTCACCGCCACCATAGAATTCGAACCCCAAATATTCCAAGATGTAGTAGTATTTTTGTTTCCCAACACTAGTTCAATAGGTGGAACACCAGGGCCAACACGAGTACTTCCCAAGCTCGTTCTATTATAACACACTTCAAACGGAGCCACCGGTTTCACCCTTGGAACCTTAGCAAGCGATTTAAGAAATGCCTTTGTTAAAGCATTGTAAATCGAAGTCTCTAATTTCGTGTAAGGATCAACTGTACTAATTTTTGTTCCACCTTTGCCATCTTTAGTTATGTCCAACAATGTGGTATTTATTGGCACGACTTTACCATTTATTTTGATAGATGTTACTCCAATGAAATACTCCACCGAAGGCTCCCCTACAAAATACGACCCTGATGTACTAACAGGGTTATTGAGAAGTGGAGTGTAAACAAGTCTCTTTGAGACATCCATTCCCGGAAGAAAAACATAAGGACTATCACCAAAGAAGATAACACTACGAGAGGTTGTGGATGAAGTCAAGCATATAGCGAATTTTCGAGGTACACTAAAAGCATTAGCCAATTGAGTAGGAAATCCTACATAACCATTTCCAAGTCCAAGAATCCCTTTGACACCCTTTGCTAGTTTTTCAAGAAGGAAGGTAGAACCACAGCCAAAAACTACTCCATTTGTTGATAAGTATTTACCAGGATTTGAACCATCGGTTGATTGAAGTGAGACAACTTCTTCAGCAAGTTCACCAGTAGTGCTAGTACGAATAAAGGGGTTATAAATAGTTTGTCCACAAGTATTATTGTTGCACCCTGGTGAAGGACATGATCCAATACACGCACCGGAGAAAGAACGTTTACAAGGGATAGAACCACAAGGGACAGGTTTATAAGATGAGCTAACATAACCTTTTTCACAATCAACCCATAAAAATCGTTGACCAAGATCGATCGTAAGTTTGGCTGGGACAAGGGGTGTTCTTTGGTTAATGGTTGTGATAAATTGTTTAGTGGCTGCATCTTTGGTTATTGGAAGAAGAAAAGCTCGAGGTCTCGGAGGTGTTTTGGCTGAGGAGAGGGAGAACAAGAGGAGCAAAGAAAGAAAAAAGGATAGAGAACTTATTTTGGAAACCATTGTTACGTTTGGATAGAGTGAGTTGAATTTGGAGATGTAGCATCTTGATTTATAGTGATGTGAAGCGTATTTAATTTATTATTTTTTTGGAGCCGTTGGGTAACTGTTTTGAGCGGACTAATCTGGCGTTGAAAATTCTACGTTGGAGGATAAAGTGTTTCTGACCGTAGAATTATTTTTATTTGCAAAGGGGCAGAGGAAAGCAGAAATGGTTTTATTACTCATTTGTTTAAGTATACACAAGTGGACATGTAGAGAATCAAGGAATGATGAATATTGAGCGAGTATAGTGTATACTAAATAATACTTCCTTCGTCCCAATTTATATGACTTACTTTCTTTTTTAGTTGGTTCCAAAAAGAATGACACATTTCTATATTAAGTAACAATTTAACTTTAAAATATTCATTTTATCCTTAATGAAATGATTTATAATTATACAAATTTCTATCATTCATTTTAGACCACAAATTTTGAGTACTTTCTTTCTTAAACTTCGTGCCGAGTCAAACAACCTCACGTAAAATAAGACAGAGGGAGTAATAAATATGACTGCCAGATCATTTTGTCCGAAGGAAAAAAATAAAAGGAATGGTGATTATTATGTAAAAGAGTTGAACAAATGCATTGATGTGCACTGAAGATATATTAGTGTACATCATACATTATGATGTGGATCACACACATGATTGTAAAGCTAGGCAAAGTTAGTTACAATAAGTTGTTACAGTTAGTTAAAAAACAGATAGCATTTGAGTCTGTTAGATTAGATCAAAGCATTGAAAGTATGTTGTATATAATGTACATCTTAGATTGAGGAACGATCAATGAAGCTTATTTTTCCTTCTTGCTTAATTAGTGTTGCTTCATGTATTCTTAACTCAAGTTGAGTTTTGGTTATGGATTCTTCCCAGATTCCATAAGCTTTACATGGTATCAGAGCAGGGATCTAGGTTTTCTGTTATGGCGTGAAGATCTGGATTGATTTCCAACTTCAATTCGCGAATTCAATTTTTTTTTGCGTTATTCAAATTTCATGGGTTCCATTGGAGTTCCAGCAGGAAATCTCTCAGGGTCATCAATGGCATCCACGATCATTGATCATCTTCATCCTCTGTATTTGCATCAGTCTGATGCACCAGGTTCACTCAATGTGGGCATCCTGCTTACTGGAATTGATAACTATACTTTGTGGAGCAAAGCTATGCAATTAGCTCTGCTTGGAAAGAACAAAGTCGGCTTTATCGATGGAACAGTGAAGCGTGATCAGTTTTCAGGGATCGCTGCAACGCTATTATTGTCTCATGGATTTTGTGTAATGTGAGTAAGGATTTACACAGTGGAGTTCTTTTCTGTTCAGATACACAGTTGATTTGGGCAGATCTCAAGGAGATGTTCAACAAAATCAACAGTTCTAGTGTATTTCAGCTGTATAAAGAGATTTTCACACTCGTTCAAAGTGTGTCTTCTGTTTCTGTATATTACTCAAGGCTTAAGGACCTCTGGGATGAATATGACAACATTATGCCACCACCTGCCTGTAATTATCCTAAATCTAGAGAGTTTTTTGAACACCTACAATACCAAAGGATGTTGCAGTTTCTTATGGGCCTCAATGATAGTTATAGTCAGGCTCGTAGTCAGATTCTACTGATGCATCAACTTCCTAGCATCAATCAGGTTTATGCCATGATAAATCAAGATGAAAGTCAAAAACTAGTAGCGAATTCAAGTAGATCATTGAATGAAAACTTGATTCCTACTGCCATGTATACTTCCAGACTAGGTGTTGCTAATTATAGGAGCAAGAGGCCCTACAATCCTAATACTTTCTGTGATTACTGTCACATGAAGGGCCATATGAGAAGTGATTGTCACAAGCTGTTGAAATGTGATTATTGTCACAAAATTGGTCACATGAAGCTTGATTGTTTAAGACTTATTGGATATCCCCCTGATTTCAAAGGCAAGAGAGATGCAGTTGTTGCTGGGAATTCAATATATGAAGCCCCACCTATTTCTTATCAAACTTCACAACATCACATGGCTTCCTCTCACCAGGTTGCAGGGTTTGTCTTGGTGCCAATGCCCATGATAACACCAGAACAACATCACAAGCTTCTTCAAATGCTCAATCAAACAACAATTGGAGATGCAAATGGGGTTGCCAACATGGCAGGTAATTCTTTCATATCTAAGGACAATTCCTTACAATGGATAGTTGATACAGGTGTTTCTCATCATATGATAAATGATGCTAAGCATTTACACTGTGAAGGATTGATAGAAAATGCAAGTCATGTTCAGTTGCCCACAGGTGATTCTGCAAAGGTATCTCACATTGGAGATTGTCATGTAGGAGGAGGTGGTTTTCTTAGAAAAGTTTTATGTGTCCCAGCATTTAAATTCAATCTTATGTCAGTTTCACAAGTGACTAAAGACCTGAATTGTTGTGTCACTTTCTTTTCTCATTACTGTGTTTTTCAGGATCTCTCATCTGGGAAGGTGAGGGTGACTGGTGAGGAAAGAGATGGTCTATACATACTGAGTACACAAGTAGAAGATGAGACTTATATACCTCAAAGATGCTTGATAGTAACACAAAGTGCTGAGGATAAAGCCACTGTTTGGCATCAAAGACTATGTCATGTACCTGTGAGTGTACTTAGGAAGATTCCTAATTTTCATAAATTTGGTAGTAAGTTTGCTTTGCATAACTGTGAGGTCTGTCCTCTTGCTAGACAGACCAGGCTGCCTTTTCCTCACAGTACTAGTAGATCCACAAATAGTTTTCAATTGCTTCACTTAGATGTTTGGGGACCATATAAAGTTGAAACTTTTGATGGTATGAGATATTTTCTTACTATTGTTGATGACTATTCAAGGTGGACATGGACTTTTTTAATGAGACTCAAATAAGATGTTATTAGTTTGTTAAAGCATTTTTTTATTGAAGTTGAAACTCAATTTGGTACAAAAATTCAGAAAGTAAGATCAGCTAATGGATCTGAGTTCTTTAACTCCAATTGTAATGAACTTTTCAAGTTGCATGGTGTTATACATGAGAGTTCTTGTCCCTATACACCTCAGCAGAATGGTGTAGTGGAAAGAAAACATAGGCACATATTAGAGACAGCAAGGGCTATCAAATTTCAAGCTGGTTTCCCGGATAGGTTTTGGGGTCTGTGTATTCAAGCTGTTGTTTACATTATGAATAGAATACCTTCTATTGTCCTAAATGGTGTGTCACCTTTTGAGAAACTATACAACAAGCCTCCTTCTCTTGATCATCTAAGAGTTATAGGTTGTTTGTGTTTTGCTACTGATCTCACTAAGCAAGACAAGTTTGGTCCTAGGGCTCTAAGGTCTGTTTTAGTTGGCTATGGTTCCACTCAAAAGGGGTACAAGTTGTACAACTTGGACAGCAAGACTTTCTTTGTTAATAGAGATGTGGTTTTCTTAGAGTCTGTGTTTCCTTTCAAAACCTGTCATGCTGCTACACCAAATCCAGTTCCCATTTTAGACTTGTTCAACTATGATGATCTGATCACTGTGGTGCCACCTCCCATACCCAATGTACCACCTACTTGCTCAGACAATGCTCCCTCACAACAGAATCTTCCCTCACCATTGCCTTTTGATCATGTGGATCCTCCTATAAGAAGATCAACTAGGAGTTCCAAACCTCCAATCTGGCATAAGGACTACCTTACTAAGAGTGGGACTAGCAGGTGTCTCTATTCCATAGCTTCAGTCCTGGATTACTCCAGCTTATCTGAGAAGTATCAAAGTTTTGTGTCAAAATTCTCAATTGAAACTGAGCCTGCTACTTATGTTGAAGCTGCTCAAGATGCTAGATGGGTGGATGCAATGCAGAATGAAATAAAAGCCTTAGAAGATAATAAGACTTGGGAACTAGTAGACTTGCCAAAAAACAAGAAGGCCATTGGTTGTAGATGGGTTTATAAAGTTAAGTATAATGCAGATGGTGGTGTGGAAAGGTTCAAGGCAAGGTTGGTAGCTAAGGGATATAATCAGAATGAGGGTTTTGATTATCAAGAGACCTTCTCACCAGTGGTCAAAATGGCAATAGTAAGGTCTGTTATTTCTATTTCAGCTGCTAGACATTGGCACATCCATCAAATGGATGTTTACAATGCTTTCCTACAAGGAGACCTCTATGAAGAGGTGTATATGACACTGCCTGAAGGTTTCAGTAGGGAATTTGGAAACAGTCAAGCATGCAGATTGTTAAAATCACTTTATGGGCTAAAACAAGCTTCAAGACAGTGGAACGTCAAGCTTACAAATACCTTGGTTGAATCAGGGTTCCATCAAAGTACAAGAGATTACTCTTTGTTTACAAAAAGGGAGCAAGACAAAATAATTATAGTACTCATATATGTAGATGATCTATTACTGACAGGGAATGATTCTATCATGATTCAACAAACTAAGGAGGTTTTGCAACATGCTTTTAAGATCAAGGATTTAGGAGAACTCAGATATTTCCTTGGGTTGGAATTTGCTAGGAGTGATGCTGGAATTTTAATACACCAGAGGAAGTATGCCTTAGAACTCATATCCAACATGGGGTTAGCAGGTGGCAAACCAATTTCAACCCCAATGGAATTGAATCAAGAACTTACTACAGTGGAATTTGATGACAACATTCCACCCACATATCCTGATGAAGTGTTGAAGGATCCTGCTAGTTATCAAAGGTTAATTGGGAGGTTGTTGTACCTCACCACCACCAGACCAGATATATCATTTGTTATACAATGTCTGAGCCAATTTATGCATTCTCCAAAGGCTTCACATATGGAAGCTGCACTCAGATTAGTGAGATATTTGAAGTCAGCACCAAGTCTTGGTATTTTGATGTCATCTGTAGGGGGAACTGAGCTAAAAGTGTTTTGTGATGCAGACGGGGGTGCATGCATTAATAGTAGAAGATCAATCACAGGGTACCTGGTACAATATGGAGGTTCACCTATATCTTGGAAGTCTAAGAAACAGGTGACAGTGTCTAGAAGCTCGGCAGAAGCAGAATATAGAGCCATGGCATTTACAGCTGCTGAAATAGTTTGGATTGTTGGTTTATTTGAAGAACTTGGGGTCAAGATCACTCTTCCTGTACCATTATATTCAGACAGCACTTCTGCACTTCAAATAGCAGCTAATCCAGTCTTCTCATAGAGGACAAAACACATAGACATTGACTGCCATTTTGTGAGAGAAAAGATCCGAGAAGGGTTGATTGTCACAGCATATTTGCCTTCATCTGAACAGCCTGCAGATGTGAATAAGAATAAGAAGAAAAGAGAATCATTATTCAATATTAGTTTTGGTCATTTGGTTGGAATGTTATTTAACATTTTTTATTTGACATAGTAATGACTTAAGCTCGATCAATTTATAATGCCTACAGAGTGCTAGTGATTTGTACTCATTTTATTTTTTATGACTCTTTTTTTATGTAGAACTCAGTATGAGTTAGCAATGCTGATTTGAATTTGTTCCAGGTCTAGACTAGTTCAGATTTATGGTAAGCTTTAGCATTCGGAGATTTACATGATTTCGTCTCTATCTTCATTTACTATTTTCTTATGTTCAGATATAAACAATTCTGTTGTCGCATATAAATCCAATGTACATATTGGTATTGATTAAAGTAGATCTAGACAACTAAAGACTTCACGATGACTTGTGATTCCTGTTCAAACTGTGGACCAATGGCATGGTTCCCAGTTGGCATATTCTTATCAGCTCAATTTATCTTCTCATAATGTTTCATAGCTTCTTTTACAAAGTTGATACTAAAAAAAATTGCATAAAGAGTAACCTCCAGCTAGTATTCTCCATAGTCCAAATTAGTTCGTCTAAGACTTCATTAATTAGTACTTAATATAGAACTTAATTTTATTTATTCAAATTTCAATTAATAAATCTATTAATTACTTAGATTTGAATCTTAATTATCAAGTCTATTTAGTTTTATGATTTTACAATAACTTAATGAATTTGAACAATAATTAATTAAGTTAAGAAAAGGCTCAAAATAGTCCCTCATCTTTGGGTTAAGACTCAAAGTCATCTTTGAGTTTTCACATGGAGCATTAATAGTCCCTCATGTTTGCAATATTGGTGCACTTTTGGTCCTCCTCCAAATTTTGCATATTTTTTAACATTAATTTTATCCATAATTTATGTATAGAATGTTTAATCATTATTTTATATATTTAGTAGAAATAATAACTCCATGTAAGAAGAAAAACACCTTGTTTTGTTTAGTAAAAATCATATCGTAGGTAAAGTCGAGAGGTTCATCATGACGGTTTCACGTGCAATAGTATAATTTTTTCTTTTCTTGCAACATCATATGTTATGATGTTCTTAGTTTAGCTGCAGTAATACTTCTACTGAAGGAATTCTTCTTCTCATCCTCTCTCACATAGAGTTATTATTTCTACTAAATATATAAAAAGACGATTGGAAATTCCTTACATAAAATTGTGGACAAAATTAATGTTGAAAATAGGCAAAAGTTTAGGGGAGACCAAAAGTGCACCAATATTGCAAACATGAGGGACTATTAGTACTTCATGTGAAAACTCAGGGATGACTTTGAGTCTTAACCCAAAGATGAGAGACTAGTTTGGGACTTTTCTCTAATATTATATATTAATATATTTATCTTACTGCTGCTCCATTCACTTTCATCACCAATCATCGTTGCTCCATTTACTTTCATAACTAGTCATTGTTGCTCCATTCACTTTCATCATCAATCGTTCTTGTTGTTCATTACTATCAACTATTATCATCCAACAACCCACAGTGATCACAATCAATTGTGTTAGTTACAATATTATAACCATCATCAATAACCATCATTTTACGGTGATCATCACTATGAACCACCATTATAAAATATTATCATTCACCATCATCATTAATTATCATTGATGTCTACCATATATATTAGCTGCCACTAGGAGCGGCTCTAATGAGTTAGAAAAAAGACAAATGTCTTAGGCCTCCTAATTTGAGGGTCAATCTATTTTTCCCATCAATAATAGGTTATAGAGTTCTTTCCATCAATTTCTTACTAGCTCAGTTGGTTAGTTACCTAAAATCTCACCTTGTTAGTGAGAGTTCGATTTTCCACATTGCAATCATCCCTCTATTTTCCTTCCCCTTGCCCCAAGTACCATTTTTATTAAAAACTAAACTTTTCATATAAAAGAAAAATTTACTAGAAGAAGTTTGAGACATCTGCGATATTATGTGTCAAGAAAGAATGAACGAATTGGTTATTCACAATCGAATAGGAGTATTAAAAAAATCTATTATAACAAAATTATTGGCAACTTTGCATGTTAAAGAGTTGAAAGAATATACTTGGAAAAATCATCCCACACATCTATTTAAGGGGTAATATTAGTCTTTATATCTACTTATTTTTTAGGTGGAATGACCTGGGAGACCCTTGTACTTGACTCCGTTTGTAAGTTGAACCCTTATATTTACGAGTTTGTCAACTAAACCTTTAAACTCATTGAAAGAAACTTTTTTCTCATCCTGTGTATGTGCGTCTAGTACACCTGTTTACACATGAAATTCCATATCATTTTTAATGACACATAAGAAATTAAATGTCAAAAAAATAAAAATCTACTTTTTCATAATCTGGAAATTTTGAACATAATATTCTCCATATTTGCTCTCAAATTGAGCACTAAATTCATGTCAAATGGGAGGAATTCTTACCTATTTGACTTTAATTTCACATTCACAAAAACAAACCCAATAATTTCCATTACAATTTTGAATTTATTTCATAAAAAATCACAAAACCCATTCTTTTTCTTGAAGCTTCATCAAGCTTATTAATGAAGTTTTTTCAATTTTTCAAAACCCACTATAATCCTTAGACATTAGCTCATACAAAATACAAAAAATAATCACAAAATTGAGATTTTAGGGTGGAAATGTGGAAAACAAAAAGGACTACAAGTGGTCTTGATTTGCCCCAAAAGAAGAAATTTTTGAGAAAATATTTAGGGGTGGTGCTGTAAGAAAAAGAACGGAGTGAAAATAGTGGGTGAATCCATAAAAGAAAGAAAAGAAGGAAATGAGAAGAAGAAATTTGGTTGGGTTGGATGGAGTGAGGGCAGTGGCGTCTCTATGAAGAAGATGACTTCTCCTCCTATTTTCTAGCGATCTTTTTTTTAACTTTTTTTTCAATGATGTTTAATATAAAATATTATACTCACTCGCTTAAAACGCGTGGAGTTACCCATTATTCCAAGTCAGCAATATTGGTGCCACATGTGTTCAGTCAATAATTAAATGTGTTTAAAATATTGTGTTTCAGTGAGTATAAGGATTTAGTTGACAAAGTTGTAAGTACACGGGTTCAACTTACAAATGAAACCAAGTACAAAGATCTCTTAGGTCATTCCGCCTATTTTTTATTACTACTTATAAAATTTTAATTACAAGTATTAAGAGATCTGTTTTAATTTATAAATTAACTAATTATATTTTATTAATTTATTTATATAATGTTAATAGGTGTGAAAAAGAAAATAAATTGATAATTATCAATTACATCTTTCAACTTCTCCATGATTAGTCTTTCTCTTCCAACTTCTCCATTGTTCTTCTTCTCCATTCAAATAGCAACTGTCGCAAATTTTGCACGCAGTGAATCAAAATTTTCAATTCTCAAACAAACATGTCAAAGAATCAAAAGGTTCATCATACACCTAGAAAGAGTCTGAGATTTGTAGAGGATTTATTTAATCTTGAAATAGAGCCTCCAAATTGTAATAATTTAACTCAAACTCCGTCGCCCAAGATGAATGCAACTCCGGCGAAGAAGAACAAACAAGAATTATATCCACTCCTTCAAATCGTAAGGGGCAATAAAGGAAAGGAAAAATGGTGGAACCTCTGATGTCTGAGTATTCAAACTCCAATTCAGATTTTGTAAGCCAAACAAAATAAAATTACAAAGAACTCTTTTCGGTATGAACCTTGTATGAACCACTATTTATTGTTGATATGAAATTGGTATAGATATTTGACAGAAAATGAACAACCAAAAGGAAACAGATAGTACATTTATTCTTAGCCAACTCCATAGAAAATAAAAGAAATTAATTACTATTACAACTGTTCCTTCATCTGAATCTGATATTCAGATTAAAAACCATCAATTGCTTTGGATGTAAAATTGAAGTTGCCACATGTTGTTTGACTAAATAAAAGTGATGAAGTATAACCCAACCTTTTGTTAGCAATGTCAAATTGCAAAAAATTGTTTTCAATTTGATGTGCTCCAATGACTATAGAGGTTGTTGGTTCAAATTCAATTCCTCCATCCACAAATCCAAGACAAAGCACGTCATCATTCACCGCCACCATAGAATTTAAACCCCAAATATTCCAAGATGTAGTAGCATTTTTGTTTCCCAACACTAGTTCAATAGGTGGAACACCAGGGCCAACACGAGTACTTCCCAAGCTCGTTCTATTATAACACACTTCAAACGGAGCCACCGGTTTCACCCTTGGAACCTTAGCAAGCGATTTAACAAATGCCTTTGTTAAAGCATTGTAAATTGAAGTCTCTAATTTCGTGTAAGGATCAACTGTACTAATTTTTGTTCCACCTTTGCCATCTTTAGTTATGTCCAACAATGTGGTATTTATTGGCACGACTTTACCATTTATTTTGATAGATGTTACTCCAATGAAATACTCCACCGAAGGCTCCCCTACAAAATACGACCCTGATGTACTAACAGGGTTATTGAGAAGTGGAGTGTAAACAAGTCTCTTTGAAACATCCATTCCAGGAAGAAAAACATAAGGACTATCACCAAAGAAGATAACACCACGAGAGGTTGTGGATGAAGTCAAGCATATAGCGAATTTTCGAGGTACACCAAAAGCATTAGCCAATTGAGTAGGAAATCCTACATAACCATTCCTAAGTCTAAGAATCCCTTTAACTCCCTTTGCTAGTTTCTCAAGAAGGAAGGTAGAACCACAGCCAAAAACTACTCCATTTGTTGATAAGTATTTACGAGGATTCGAGCCATCGGTTGATTGAAGTGAGACGACATCTTCAGCAAGTTCACCAGTAGTGCTAGTACATATAAGGGGGTTATAAATAGTTTGTCCACAAGTGTTATTGTTGCATCCTGGTGAAGGAGAACCTACACATGATTCAGTACACGCACCGGAGAAAGAACGTTTACAAGGGATAGAACCACAAGGGACAGGTTTATAAGATGAGCTAACATAACCTTTGTCGCAATCAACCCATAAAAATCGTTGACCAAGATCAATCGTAAGTTTGGCTGGGACAAGGGGTGTTCTTTGGTTAATGGTTGTGATAAATTGTTTAGTGGATGCATCTTTGGTTATTGGAAGAAGAAAAGCTCGAGGTCTCGGAGGTGTTTTTGCTGAGGAGAGGGAGAACAAGAGCAGCAAAGAAAGAAAAACGGATAGAGAACTTATTTTGGAAACCATTGTTAAGTTTGGATGAGTGAGTAGAATTTGGAGATGTAGCATCTTGATTTATAGTGATGTGAAGCTTATTTAATTTTAATTTTTTTTGGAGCTTTTGGGTAACTGTTTTGAGCGGACTAAACTGAATTCACGTTGAAAAATTTACTTTATATAGGATAAAATGTTTCTGAACGAAGAATTAATTTTATTTGCAAAAGGGCAGAGGAAAGCAGAAATGGTTTTATTACTCATTTGTTTAAGTATATACACAAGTGGACATGTAGAGAATCAACAAATGATCAATATTGAGCGAGTACAGTGTATGCTAAATAATACTCCCTCCGTCCTATATGTTGCCTTTCTTTTTTAGTTGATTAAAAAAAGAAATGACATATTTTTATACTAAGTAATAATTTAGTTTTAAAATATTTATTTTACCCTTAATGAAATGATTTATAATCACACAAATTTCTATTAATTATTTTAGATCATAAATTGTAAAAGTTTTACTTTCTTTTTTAAACTTTATGGTGAATCAAACTATCTCACATAAAATAAGATAGAGAGAGTAATAAATATGACTGCCAGATCATTTTGTCCGAAGGAAAAAAATAAAAGGAATGGTGATTATTAGAATAATAAGAAGAAAAGAGTCATTATTTAATACTATTAGTTTTGGTCATTTGGTTGGAATGTTATTTAACATTTTTTATTTGACATAGTAATGACTTAAGCTCGGTCGATCTATAATGCCTACTGAGTGCTAGTGATTTGTACTCATTTTATTTTTTAAGACTCTTTTTTATGTAGAACTCAGTATGAGTTAGCAATGCGGATTTGAATTTATTCCAGGTCTAGACTAGTTCAGATTTATGGTAAGCTTTAGCATTCGGAGATTTACGTGATTCCGTCTCTATCTTCATTTATTATTTTCTTATGTTCAGATATAAACAATTCTGTTATCGCATATAAATCCAATGTACATGTTGGTACTGATTAAAGTAGATCTAGACAACTACAGACTTCACGATGACTTGTCATTCCTGTTCAAACTGTGGACCAATGGCATGGTTCCCAGTTGGCATATTCTTATCAGCTCAATTTTTCTTCTCATAATGTTTCATAACTTCTTTTACAAAGTTGATACTAAATTTTTTTTGCATAAAGAGTGACCTCTAGCTAGTATTCTCCACAGTCCAAATTACTTCGTCTAAGACTTCATTAGTACTTAATATAGTACTTCATTTTATTTAGGCAGAATGGTCTGGTGGATCCTTGTACCTGTATCTGTATTGTGAACCCTTCTACTTACCCTTTTGTCATCTGGACCCCTGAACCCATCCAAACTCAATATTTTAAACACTTTTTTTGATGTGGTATGGAGCGTGTTGCACAAACACGTACACGTTGGTCAAAAAGAAAAAAAAAATCCACGTATGATATTATATTCCACGTGGCAAATGACTCACCTTAAACTAAGAATAGTCCTAACTCCGGCAAAATTTTTCAAACCTTCGCGACTTTTATACTTCTCCTCTTCTCCTCTCCGCGACGTTCGTCTGTGATTTTCCTCCAAACCTTCGCTCAGTTCCACTCCGATTTTCGTTGTAAGTTCTTGCCTTTTGCGTTAGTTCTGATCTTTTTCATTTTCTCGCGCGTATCTCTTTGATTTTAGGGTCGATTGTCATTCGATTTTCTGAAATTTTTTGGGGATTTTACTTTGGTTTAGATGTAATATTAGTGTAATATGCTTTCTTAGTTGATGTATGACTTTGAGTGACTTCAATGGCATATTTCGTGAATTCGAGTAGATTCTAGGGTTTATTCGTAAAATCCCAATTTCAACTAAAATTAATATTTTATTTCTGGTCAATTGTCTTGGGTATTGATAGTGTTAGTTGAGCATTATTACAGCAATTACAGTCATGGTAAGTTAATGGCTTTAACTGTTACAAC